>BQKN01000400.1:307749-343606 GCA_022839385.1 Asparagus kiusianus | reverse complement strand
ACAAAGTTCTTTGTTCACGTGGGTATGGTGGACCCCACGTGCTCACAATTCTCCACCTCGGTGAAGTTTTCTATCAAAAACTGAGCCGACACCGACCAAACCAAAATGTCCCACTTGTTGCGTCCAGTACGTCATGGCAACGGACTCATGACAACGGACTCCATCCACAACAATTCGGGAACCGAACGAGAGTCCAAACAATCACACCCCCATCAACTAATCCAAACCGGCTGCATCAAACATGACTGCCTACGTATCCTCTTGCCCAAGGAATCAAGCCGAACGTAGTTCACCCAAATGGCCTCCAAAGGCCTCAACACCGAAGAATGTTCAAAAGTTCCAAACAATGACCAAACTTGACACCTGAAACAACTTTGGTCAACATATCTGTTGGGTTGTCCTTCGTGTGGATCTTCTCCAACATGACGTCTCATTCATCCAAAACGTCACGAACAAAATGGAATCTGACATCTATGTGCTTCGTACGCGCATGATAAACCTGGTTCTTCACCAAATAGATAGCTGACATGCTATCACAATATAGCCGAAGGGTCTCCTGTGCAATCCCCAAGTTCTCCAATAATCCCTGCAACCACAAAGCCTCCTTCACAGCTTCAGTCAACGCCATATACTCTGCCTTCGTAGTGGAGAGAGCCACTGTAGACTGAAGTGTGCATCTCTAACACACCGGTGCTCCTGCTAGTGTAAACACATATCCGCTAGTAGACCGGCACTTGTCCAGATCCCCCGCATAATCAGAATCCACGTAACCAATACAATCATGCACTGTCTTCTCATTCTTCTGAAATACCAAACCAACATCCACAGTACCTTTGATATACCGTAGAATCTACTTCACGGCCTCCCAATGACCCTTCCCGGGGTCGTGCATGTACCTGGATACCATGCTCACGGCCTGAGACAAATCTGGCCTTGTACACACCATCGCATACATCAAGCTACCCACAGCATTGGCATATGGAACTTTGGACATGTATTCCCGATCCTCAACTGAAACAGGTGACATCTTAGCTGATAGCTTAAAGTGGGGAGCTAATGGAGTACTCACCGCCTTGGCATTGCCATCATAACTGAATTTCTTCAGCATCTTCTGTAAGTAACTCCTATGTGTCAACTTCAACCTCCCCTTCACCCTGTCTCTCTCAATCTCCATACCCAATATCTTCTTTGCCTCTCCAAGATCCTTCATCTCAAACTCGGATGATAGCTCTTTTTTCAACTTTCTAATAGCTGAAGTATTCCTGGAAGCTATGAGCATATCGTCAACATATAACAGCAAATAGATATACTCACCATTCTGTAGCTTGTGCATGTAAACACACGGGTTATATGGGCTCCTCGTGTACCCTCGGCCAATCATAAAGCCGTCGAATCTCTTGTACCATTGTCGCGGCGATTGCTTCAATCCGTAAAGAGACTTCTTCAGCTTGCATACCAATTCTTCCTTTCCTGTAGCTTTGAACCCCATAGGTTGTGTCATGTAGATCTCCTCTTCTAAATCTCCATGTAGAAAGGCTGTCTTTGCATCCATTTGGACCAAATCCAAATCCAGTTGTGCCACCAATGCCAACAGAATCCTAATCGACAAGTGCTTTACAACAAGTGAGAATACCTCGTTGTAATCAATGCCCTCAATCTGTGCATAACCCTTAGCAACCAATCTGGCTTTGTACCGAATGTCCCCAATAGAAGATCCTTCTTTTTTTGCATATACCCACTTGCATCCAATAGCCTTCTTACCCTTCGGTAGCTTTGCAAGTTCCCAAGTGCCGTTCTTATGAAGAGACTGCATCTCCTCCTCCATGACTTCCCTCCACCTAATCGAATCAGAGCTTGACTCTGCTTCCTTGAATGTAGAAGGAACCAAAATCATCAACGACTTCTGCTGATAAAGCATATGCAACCATGACATCGTCATATCTAGCTGGCCGACGAATGTTTCTTCTTGGTCTATTAGCTGCAATGGACTCCTGAACATGACCATGTTCCTGAGTTCCAACATCTACTGTATCCTCTAAATGCTCGGCTGTCATCCCATCTCCTTCTAGTGTCACCTCTGTAGGAGCCTCAATAGATACAATGCTATATGGAGTGGGTGGAGTCACATCATCCTCCACCTGTTGCGATATCCCAATTGTCTGGTCTCCCTCCACCTGCTGAGGAACTTGAGGCTTCATCATGTACGCCTCGTCAAATGTGACATTCCTGCTAATAACTATCTTCTTGTCTTGTGGATCCCATAACTTGAAGCCTTTAACTCCATCTCTAAATCCCACAAAGACCGCTTTCCTCGCCCTCGGGTTTAATTTACCATCACTGACATGGTAATAAGCAGGACACCCAAATATCCAAAGCGACTCATAGTCACTAGCTACCGAACCAGACCAACGCTCCAATGGAGTCTTCCCCTGTATCGTAGTGCACGGCAACCTATTCACGAGATGGCTCGTATAAACCAACGCTTCGGCCCAAAAGGATCTTAACAATCCACTCCGTGTCATCATACATCACACCTTCTCCAGCAAGGTACGATTCAATCTCTCGACCACCCCGTTTTGTTGCGGTGTCTCCTTAACTGTGAAGTGTCACCTAATGCCGTGATCCCGGCAAAACTACAAAAATGGATCACTCTTGTACTCACCACTATTATCCGAATGGAGTACCTTCACCTTTTTACCTGTCTGCAGCTCCACTTTCTTCTTTCACTCCATAAATATATCTAGGACCTGATGTTTATGCTTCATCGGGTATACCTAATTCCTCCTGGAATAGTCATCAATGAAAGTGACAAAATAGTTGGCCCCACCAAATGATGTGTGCTTGGAAGGACCCCAAACATCTGTGTGACTATAGTCCAATATATCTTGGGTATTGTGAATAGCGGTGCCGAATTTCACTCTTGTCTTCTTCCCAAGTATGTAGTGTTCACACAGCTCCATCTTGCAAGTTTTTACACCCTTCAATAACCCCTGCTTTTCCAATACCTGCAGGGACTTATCTCCTGTGTGTCCTAGTCTCATGTGCCATAAGCTGGTAGTATTTTCCTCTGTGGTAATCGAAGCTGCCAGACCCCCTGTTACTGTCTTGCCCTTCAAGTAGTAAAGGTTGTTTCCCTAACACCTCGCATCACCACCATGGACCCCTTTGTGACCTTCAGAGTCGCATTCTCCAAGATCACCTTATAGCCAGCTGCCTCCAAAGTTCCAAGCGAAAAGATATTCTTCATCAATTGAGAAACGAATCTCACTTCCTTCAGCTCCCGAGTTACCCCATCACACATCCGGATCCGTACTGCACCAATACTACCAATAGGGCATACGTGATCATTACCCATGAGCACGACATCCCCTCTTTCCAACTCCTCAAAGCTGGAGAACCAGTCCCTCCTAGGAAAAATATGGTATGTAGCACCAGAATCTATCATCCACTCCGTAGAGTCAGCGTAACAAACTGACGGTAATGCAGAGCATGAATAGCCTGAAGAATCAGTATCTGAATTATCGTCACTAGCCTTGATAACATTCACTTCGGAAGCTTGTACAGCTTTCCATTTATTCTTCCCAGCTTTATCTTTCAACTTTGGGCAGTCGTTCTTCCAATGTCCTTCTTCTTTGCAAGAGCGACATTGATTCCTACCAATATTTCTATGGCCACCTCTTGACTTCGATCTTGAGCGATCACCAGGACGATGGTTTGGACCACGGCCTCGAACTGCTAATGCATCTCCCGATGCCTTCTCGGAGGGTTCGCCATCACTCTTCCTCAACTCATAATTCACTAAAGCTGAGGTCACCTCCTTGTAGCTGACTGTAGTTCTTTCATTTATCATAGTGAGAACAAATGTACCAAAATCATCTTCTGGCAACGAACACAATAGTAGCATCGCCTTGTCTTCATCCTCAACCATGATATCTACATTGGCCATATCCGAAATTAGCTTCGTGAAGTTGTTAACATGCTCCCGAATGGAAACTTCCCTCTTCATCTTGAATTGGTAAAACCTCTTCTTCAAGTGAAGCCGATTCTCAATGCTCTTCGTCGGATACTTCTCATTGAGTGTTTCCCACATTCTCTTCGCCGACGTCTCGTTCATTACGTCATAAATAAGATCCGGCGTCAAGCATGACCGAATAACTCCAGAAGCCCTACTATTCATCTTCTTCCAAACCCTCCATATCAGTGGGTTTCTCTTGTAACTCAAGAGTCCCCTCCAAATTTTTTGCATCCAAGGCGTCCATCACCTGACACTTCCACAATCCGAAATTAATATTGTCGTCGAACTTCGAAACATCAATCTTCGTGTTATTGATGCTCAGACTCTGTATCGCCTTTGAAAGAGACGATCCCGATGTGCTTGTTTCTCCCATGTTGTCGATCTAATTCTTCAAATAGGAATCCTTCAGCGAATCCTTCGAACAAGCCCCAAATCCAACCCGGAGCTCTGATACCACTTGTTGTGCGCAGCGAAAATTTCGACAGTACCTCCGGTGCGCAAGGTGCATAACAATAGATTAGATCGTAAGAATTCTCGTCTCACCAAGGAAATAAGAATCTGAAGCGAATATCTCAACAAAGTGAGATATCGGCTCTTCCTCTCATTAGTTCTAGGACTGACTTGTCGAGGGATCCTTCAACCTATTACAAATCACGACAAAAACACAACTTTTACGTGATTCGGCAAATAGCCTACGTCCACGGGGCAAGGAGGGGGGAGATCTACTATTAGAGGGAGAGAATACAACTAGGGTTTACAATCACTCAATCTAAACCCTCTCAAAACAAGCTCTCAAAACCCTCTTAATCTCTCTCTACAAAGGGGACAGCCGACTCTGTTCTTTTGCACAAAAAAAAAAACAGCTGCGGTCAGCTCGAAACCCTCTACAGCCGCCTTCAATTTTTCTCTGCCTTGCTCCTAAATCAGCCGTTGCCTGATTCAAGAATCTAATCAGCCGCCAACAAAGAAAAAAACCTCCTGCCTTGCACACCTCAGCGCAAAACCCTAGGCGCTCACTTTATAGAACCGTGATTCGGGTGGGCCTGCTCCTTTCCGCACCTGTGAACAAGGTTTTTCCACACCTGTGAACAAAGTTCTTTGTTCACGTGGGTATGGTGGACCCCACGTGCTCACAGTGATCTCTGCTCGTATTCTGATTCCCATCATTCTCTTAATTTATCATAAGAGACGCACTAGAGGCACACTCTCCACCACACTTCCAACCACACTTCCCCTCCTGCTACAGTGCACCGGGGCTCACTTGAGATTTAAAATTTAAATCTCAAGTGGGCCCGGTGCACTGTAGCAGGAGGGGAGGTGTGGTTAAAGGTATGGCGGAGAGTGTGCCTCTATCATTTCTCTTATCATAAGTAGAATAAAGCTCCAAGGATGTATGCGTTTGGAAGTCACCCAAGAACTAGGTCAGGATAAATACCAACTCAGTTTTATTCTAAAGCAGTTTAAAATTAAACCAAGGGGCCAGTGGTTTTAGGAACTTTTCGTGGTTTTAGGAAGTTCTCGGCTTTAGAAAAATCGAGGGACTATTTCTGCCCCAAAAAACTCAAAATTGGGTCTAGATCACTCCTGACCCAGTTTTTAAGGATTGCCAACACACCCAACTTTCTAGAAATGTACTTATTTATTATTGTAACTATCGGAACGGTCTAAACATAAGCCTATGCACATAAACGTCCATTTTAACATTATAATTAGTAGCACAGTCATTTTGCATCATTAAAAATTAATAACTAAGTTCCAATCTTAGTCAGATCATTGAATAATGCTAACTAGAGGAGAAGATAGTCTTAAAAAACCCCTAAATTTTACACGTCCTTTCTAAGACACCCCTAGCTTTCTATTTTTTACAAAGAAGCCCCTAAGTTTCACTTATCTTTTCTAAGAGGCCCCCAGCTTCTTTTTTGACAAGCCCCTACATTTTACACTTTCTTCTAAGAAGCCCTTAAATTTTACTCCTCTTCCAAGAAGCCCTCGGATCTTGTTAACATAGAGAATTCATTGTCAAAAATGAAACTTGGAAGTTTCTTAAAAGAGACGGCAAAAACTTAGGGGCATGTTTGTTAAAAATAATAAGTTAATAGACTTCTTAGAAAAGATGAGTAAAACTTAGGGGCTTCTTTGTCAAAAATAAAAAGTTAGAGGCTTCTTAGAAAAAAGGTAAAACTTAAAGAGCTCTTTAAACTATATTCTCCCAACTGAACTATAGTCTTCCAGACTACTCCCACACTACAAACAAGAAGAGACGCATATGCTTCTTTAACGTGCCATTAGTTTTGAAAATATTTGAAGAATGCATCTCATACTTCTCTCTTTCATAGTGTGAAAATAGTTTAGAGATAATAGTCTACTTATCACTACTCAAGATCATTTACCAACATATGCACAATTATAGAAGAAATCCCTCTGAATCATTGTCAGAAATCCTGCTATTTTCAGACTAATTGATCAATTTCGAAGCGTATTGACTGTATCCCTGAATGTTAGGCATTCATCTCTTGAGAAATTGCCTAAAGTTGAGCATGAAAGATAGAATTGTAGAGGTTCTCCGTTTTACTTGATACACAGATTTCATCACAGGAGAAGCTCTCAAGCTTCACTGGTTCCTTGATACACAGTTTCCATCGCAAGGAAAAACTTTCAAGCTTCACTTTGAGAACTACAGGCTACCTTGTCATCTGTGTTTCAACCGTAATACTTTCCACATTGGAATAGCATGAGAAAAAATAATGACCAGGAGCAAACAACGCGAGTGCAAATCATTCCATAAACCTCAAATAGAACATGATGGAATTGACAAATGGAAGCATCAGGAGAAAAATTGGAATTTTGAGACTCTTGTCCTATGAGTTGCGTATACAGGTTTTGACTGTGTTAAAGCTCGGTAAATAACTCTCAGCTTTGAAATATCAGATGTATGCTTCCCTAAATCAGGTCACGAGTGGAGGATATCTTCTTCAATATGAGCTCACGTCAACACCTTTGCTCCTCAAGAAATCCTTAGCCTCTGCGATATCCTGTGATTGAAAGTACACCAATCATCCCAATCTCAACATTGTTTTCTGGTTAGCCACAGTAGAGAAAAAAAATATGATAATTCATCTAATAATACATTCCACATAGCAATGATTGGATCCAGGTCCAGGATACAGAGCTGATAAGTTCATTGTTTCAGATACAGTAACAAACTGTCAAATATGACATTTTGATAACAAATCTGATAAACTTGATGAACTGTATGGTTTGTGCATTATATAAACATTACATCCTGGTGGATTTATATACATTTCATGCCGCTTTTCACATATTTTTCTCTATGACCTTGTGGCCTCGGGTTATTTTGTTGATTTAAACAAATCAAATCACTTCATTTGTTTTAAAAATATGTAAATCAAGTTTGTTCATCAACTTCTAATCATAATAAATCTACTAATGTTGCCTGATTAAACTTGAGATTAAAAAGGGTAACTCTAACTTGAGAGCACATGCATGGTGATGTGGATCCAATGTAGATAAAATAAGGGTATTTCTGTCATGTATATTATGAACATTTAGGTTAAACATTATTTGCTTTTGCTATGGTTCATCATCCATTCAATTCAATTTGAGCAAGGGTAAGAACACAAGGTCATGCAGATTAAATGTAAAAGAAAAAGGATATATGTAAATTGCCCCCAAAATATTACTTATACTACATCTCCTATGCTTAACTATACCTTACATGAAATGATAGGTCCCTCTCACAAACTGAAACGCATGAATACTACACGCTTTGGATTTTCATGATATATCCAACTACTGGACCACCTTAGGCAGTTGGCTCTCTAAAAATATGATGAAAGTCAAATGATACGATTTACAAACAAACGCCAACAGGCCTTTCTGCAGTAGTAGCTTGGTTTCAGTCCCTGCCTTCTGTCCTGTCTGCATTTTCAGTTTTTTGTCAATCTTTTATTGTAACTGACTTAGAAGTTCTAGCTTCAGCTTCAATCTAGTAACTCACTGAAATCTGCGGTTACGGATTAAAAAAATTAATCTAATAGGGCAAGCTAAAGGCCTTCGTTCCTCGGATTGGGAAAAGAGATCGGGATCTAGAGAAAAGAAAGGCGATTCCTTTAGAGCTTGGCACGTTGTCGGAATAGGCTGTGATGCCAGATAGTGAAGTTCGAAGGGGAAGAAAGCCAATAACTCTTTCTTTATCACCGTAAGTAGCAATAGACTGATCTTAGTCTTTTGACTCTTCTTTCACTGGATTCCCCACTCTAAGGGAAGTGAGCCGAGGAAAGGCAGTGAAGGTTCGACTCCGTTCGGGTGAGTGAAAGCCCTGGGTTGCGTAGAGAAAGGATAATGGAATTGTGAAGTGGTTGGACCACCTTAGGCAGTTGGCTCTCTAAAAATATGATGAAAGTCAAATGATACGATTTACAAACAAACGCCAAAACTAACACTTTCATTTTATTGTTATCTCCGATCTAAATCCTCTACCCAAAACACCAAAGATACAAAATTTCAGTAGCTCATGATCCTCAGCTCTCATCAGAGGTACAATTTGGACTGCATAATACGTTCCTCGAGAAAAAGAAAAAGGAAAACCATGTACGAAAAATGTCACCCATGGCTTTGTTGAATATCAGAAAGAAGAGTAATTGTATTGGATAGAATGTCTTTAATTCTATTTTTCTTGGAAATATGGGACTGGAAGAAAAACTACGCAAACAAACTAGTCAACTATGATCAAACTGAAAGATGTTGCCTCAAGTACCCAACCAAAAAACAAGGTGGTTGATTTGAACGAAATATAGGCCCATTGACAAAAAACAGAACGAATAGGCCTTTGATGGTTTGCATTGCATATGCAGGCAAATGGCAATAGTAACACTGGCTATTGACAGATCAGGTCAATAGGAGGAAGAAAATGAGTTCGCAGTCAATCAGATCAGCAGAGACAAAGGAGATGTTGCACTCGTCAAAATAATTTTGCAAGACTTGTTCAGAGAACAAAAAAACGTAGAAACTTTCGACATCCTAGCGGCAGTCAGAATTGCCTAAGGAGTTTGTGGGAAAAGGTCGCAGGACTTTAGTTATCTGGTGATGCAACTCCTACCTTTCCCATTTTATCCTAATGCTCAAGAGAGCTACTGCCTTTTCCTCTCTGATACATTGATTACATGGATTACCGTTGGAAAGGCGACACGGACAAACCAGTAGTGCATAGCATTAAGGATTTTTACTATGGGACACCAGCCTTCCATTTTCATTTTATATTGGCCATGAATTAGAAAAGCACTCACAACAGCAAAATGACATATAATTTCACATACACAAGTCATTGATTTATAAATTCAGTTGGATTTGATATTAGAATCCATATTATCTCATTTTTAATCTAGAATTCTGGGAATACTATGTCAAAAACAACTAGGCTTCTAGACCAAATGTTTGGGGTCGGGTACACAAATCCTATTCTTCCATTCATTTCTATGATGGGTCTATGATGGGTCTAACTCCTCCATTAAGTTAACTATCATCAAATCCTTCTTAAATATTGACCGGCTCCAATCAACTTCTTTAGGTCTACCTCTACCCCTTTTCGTCCCCTCAACTATAAACCTATCGCTTTTCCGAACTTATGCATCAGTTAGTGGCCTCTGCTGTACATGACAAACCAATTCAATCGATTTTCTCTCATTATATCATCTAGTAGCCTCCATTGTACATGACAGAACCCTCTCAATCAATTATCTCTCATTTTATCCTAGATGGGAGGAACCTCTAATCTCCTATTCACTAATTCTCTATTCTATCTATTACTCTATATCCATAACACCATTGTTAATATTCTCATTTTCTGCTACACTTACTTTTGTAAATGTTGTTTTCTGAATGCCCAACATTCTAATCCATGGAGCCTTACTGGTCATAAAACTGTCCTATAGACCATTGTAATGCCCAACATTCTGATCAACGGACCATTGTAATATTTTATTGGTGATCCTATTATAACGTAAATCTCCGAAACACTCCGCCATTTTAACCAGTCTGATCCGAATTGGTGAACTACATCATCCTCAATCACACTATCAATGATGAATAACTGATCATAAATAACAAAAGTGATCACTCTTCAGGAATACCATGTAAAGCCGTAAATTTGGACTCTAAAATCAAAATTTTGAAATTCCTTACAACTATCACTGTTTTAATGTCCACATCAAAATGGCCAGATTCATAGTAATGCTTGTGCAATTTAATGTCCACATCAAAATGGCCGCCTCTGATGACGCGTGTACAAATTGTCTCATGCAACATTTTAATTATGGGCCAAAAATGTAGTAGACCAAGCTAACCAAAAAGATACTAAAATAAATAAGGTCAGTCAGCTACTCAAAGGAAAGACGTCTAAATATATATCATGCAACAATTCTATGAAAATGTGAGTGAACTCAACCATAAATAACAAAACTCCAAACAGATCATGGGCAGAAATCAACTGAAAACTGATTAATTGCGCCAACGACAAGTAAAATAACCTTTTGAAGAAGATCAGCTTCTTGAGGACACGTAGGGAAGCACATCAAACCGACTCCAACCATTAGAAGACCATAACATCCTAGCGCTACAACTAGATAAATAGGGAGCTGGAAGAGAAGTAACAACAAGATGTAAGCATCACGCATGACGAAAATACATAATTCAATATGGAAGGAAACTAACCAACAAAGCATAGCTCTGTGGAACAATCGAAGATGCTAAAAGGCCAACCCAGACGGCAGAAATAGCCACTAGCAATGAAATAATCTTGAAAATGTGCTTCATTTGGTATTAGTCAAGTCTTTCCCAAACTCAACCCACAAAGAGAGAGAGAGAGATTCCTGTACATATCATAAAATAACTAGAAGGTGAAATTAACTAGATTTTAATGTCAAAAAAGAAAAAGAAAACCAATCTAAGCTGCTGCTACTTTGGGACACATCAATGAGTTCTAATCTTCCACTGACTCGAAGGAAAATAAATCATTCAGCAACGAAAATGATAAACTGAGAAGGCTCTAGCATTTGCAAGTTTCAAATCCTTGCTCAGAAGAATAAATCTACGCTTATTTTCATCAATTTCATAAGCCTCAATAGTTTCTTTTATCTTCGACTGCTAACTTCACCAAGCTATTCCCAAATCAAAACCAGGTTCAGATATCACAGTAAAATAATAATAGTAATAATAATAATAATAACAACAAATAGAAAACCAACTTAAAATCTAAATTAGATAAAATCATAATCAAAATTGAGAAAATATTTAAGTACCTGGAGATCCTCGACAGCGGATGATCGAAAAGAAGAGGACGGGCGATGGGTTTAACTTTAAGAGATCGAACACAAATTCAGCTAGGAATTTTTCTGTTTAGGGTTGGGGCCGAAAGCGGGTCGGGTTTAACACGGCCGGATCCACAATGAACCCTTCTCTCTGGTTTATTTCCTTTTTTTCCTTAATTTTGGATTTACATAACACTTTTCACTGTTAAAAAAGCGATAGTAAAACTGGGCTTTAACAACATAGGGAGAATAAAAAAGTTTATTCATAGTTACCCATTTGGATATAGTTGTGAATAAACTTACTTTTCTAATTAGCATATAATTGTGAATAAATTTTGGATTTATAATTTCGATCTCCCTCTACTCCTATTGCTAGCCACGTTCATTGCTCAAATGCTCGGGATGGTCTAGAGGACCATATCTATATTCAAATTCTTCTGAATCACTTTTGACTCCTAACAATTTTTTAGTTAAAAACCTAATCAGGCACACAACTTTATGAGCCACCATGAACTTTTTCCCCCATTGGATAGTGCAAAAGTAGCGTAAGATTTACAATATAATTATGCTACTCAAATTTTGTTCACAAGTTACAGAACTTGAGTCTAAAGCTTCCAACAGTCCACCCTCCTATTTATCACTGAGCTAAGCTTCAAGTAACATTCTTTATGTGCATTACTCTGCATACTTTTACGTATTACATGATATACGTGTTGAAGCATGTGTATTATTATAGGTAGAAACAATCATACAACAAACTTAATGGCATTATACTACAATGCCTTCGAATACATATATAGGAAGCAAATATGCTATTCTTTCAAACAATACACGGCCTGCTAATATTCAATCTTCTGCAGATTTCCGATACATCAATGCATCTTTTGCAGTTATCTGGACAGAAGCTGGTTCTGAAAATACATCCATCACTTTGGATATCGCCATGGAGTGTTTAGATTTCTGGTTCACACCGAGCCATTGCTTCAAAAGTCTAAACACTGTCTTGTCACACAACAAACCTCGGTGAGTGGCCTTAACTCCGACTCTGTCTACCGCTTCAAACCCATCAGCCTGGAGGAAAAAGAAAAAGAACAGAAAGAAAAAGAAAAAAAAACTTATATATCAAATCATAAACATACACTAATATCATAATGCTCAGATGCATAGATTAACAGGTTTCATGGCAATGGCAGAAAATGGCCATGACAACAAAAAGAAAGCAAATTAACTTAATTGAATTCGTCAATGAGTTGATCGATGTTGTTCCAACTGATGTTATTTTTTAGTTATCACTTGTTATCCTTATTAGATTACAGCACACAGATAACTTGTGCCTATACATCAGTGTGTGTGCGCGTGGGTGTATGTGGGTGCGTGTGTGCATGGATGTGCGGGCGTGTGAGTGCGCATGCCTGCACGCGCATGTACACACTTTTATGGACTTTGATGTAACTCTCATTGTCTACATACTATTGAAAAGCTATTATTAGTGGAGATCTTTTTTTTTTCTGTAACTCTTGATATAAAATGTATCTTCCACAATATGGAATCTGAGAAAGAGTTTGATCTCACCCCATGCTTTTTATTTCAGTAAAAAAAAAACTCCAAACAATCAAGTATAGCTCATTAGTGAACAAGTTGCTTTCTCACAGACTTATTTGCTTCTCGAGGACATGTGGGAAAGCACATAAAATAGCTTAAAAGGTTACCATTGTAGATTCGGCAGGCACAGTTCCATCTCCATCCACATAAGTATACTGAGGCTGCAATAAGATAATGGTGAGATTAGATATACTAATTAAAGATGATATTGGCAGCAGCATAGAGGACGTTTCTAACTGGGATGCATACCGTTGTGTGGCATACTTTGGACAAGTCATCGATAGGAGAGGTTTCTGATCCGTAGCTGCAATAAGAAGGTAAGAACGTGTGAAATACCAAAATTGAGAGAGTGGATTTTATGAGGCTATTCATGGTAATTTCATCTGGGATTGATAAATACAAATAACGAAATTTTTTGTCAACTAACAGGAAACTTTCAACCTTTTGTTGTAAAGTGCTTATCACATAATCATGTACTGAAAACCTTGATTGAGTTTTTTTGTTATAAACTGCCAATAAACAATGAGGTAAGTTACTTAAAAAATAGATAAAAAGAAAAGAGAGATGATCCTCATAAATTGTCATGAAGGATTGTTGGTCCTCTATCAGTTAATTGGATAGTTATGATTCTTCGAATATGGTAAAAGAAAATTAATGAGAGATGGAGAGGCATCCTGTAACTTGTAAGTATCCAAGAAGTTTCATTTCTCATGGTTCCTGAGATAGACAAGGATAGAACTTTCGAGAATCATCATGAAATACAAGCTGGTGCCAAGCACACCCTAACTAACATACATTTGCTGGAAGTGTCATGTTGTGCATAAGGGCCTAAACTCAAAGGTACACTGAAATCTTAAAGAAATGCCGAAAAGGTGGATAAGCATCAGCGATTACTGAGGAGAACAGATTCATTTTACTGTAAGTAAAACCATATTACCATTGAACTTAAGAGTATAAATAATTAAGAGTAACATACCAAACGTCATATGGAGTATCAAATGATATGCCGTATATGTTATAAAAGCTGACACTCTTTGGTAATCGGACATTGTCGAGAATCCTACGAGTCTCAGCAGCCCATTTGTAAACTGAAAAGTTGAAAGGCAGAGCAACTGACTTCCCATTGTAATTCAGCTACAAAATCAATAATAAAAAAATTATAAAAAGAATTTTCATCTCAGTTCGTCAACATATTGAGCTAATATGTACACTGACTAGTAATGAATAACATAGCCAGTGGGACATGACACAAAGCCATATAGCAGACGGAACTATAAACATAGCATAATTAAGGCTTGCAGGAAAAAGAAAATGCAAAAATTAACAGTCTGGGGCAGTCAGATGTTCAGAAACAAAAGTTTAATACACGCATCAGAATCTTCCAAAGTTGATCAGAACATAGGAAATAACCCATAGTGATATTAATGCCATCATGGCTTCCATAAATTCTTACACTGAAAATGACAAAAAAGCAGCAAGATGAGAATTCTCTCTATATGCTATCAAAATGTCTGTCTAATATTATCAGGCAAAGGAAGTAGTCAGCAGCTACAGCTAAATCAACCTACCCCTTAAACAACAACCTCTTGTGGAATGGTAAAATTTGTTAACAGAAGAAAAAGAAGAGAGCTTGGGGGGGGTGGGGCCCCCCCAAGTTGTAAAGTTCTACTAATGCAACATACAGATATTAGAGCTGACAAATTTTGTACCCTAACATTAATTCTCAGGTAAACGATATATCACTAATCTATTTGCCAAACTTAATCATGGTTGAGGATGCTAGTGAGTAGCAATTGATGATAAATTAATTTTAATACAAAGCTCATTTCAGACTTTGTCAGAAGGTGAAAATTCTACGTTTGGTTGCTACTAATACATAGCGTACAGTAGAAGAGAGCAAAACATGCTTTATAACTATCTGTCAACAACTCATATTGAGGTTTTATAAATCATTTTTCTTCCCATCTAAGAGATTAACTATATCAATGTTCCATGGCCCTAGCCTCAAATAATAGGTTGCATCCTGAGAATAAACAGAACCTAGAATTACGAGAAATATGCATGGCTAAAATGAAAATGAGATGATGGTGCCTCTGTAACTAAACAGATATAATTTGCCCACTTCCAAAAACTAGCTGAGTGAAAAATTGTAAAAGGACACCTCATTATTCCGTAGAGCTTCTTCAAATAATGCAATACACTCAGTTGAATCATAGCTATCCAGCTTCACCATTTCGTCATCTCCAGATGTCTTTCGCCAAACTTGCATAACTGGTTGCCGCTTCCACTTGAAGCCAGGGTTTGGAAGCATTTCATACATGGAGGGGCACTCAACCAACTGAAATATCAAAAGAAAGCAGAAAGAGAAAGAATTCAACGAAAATAAGTAGACTTGCTGTAATGCTGTCAGCAGAAAATGCCACATCATTGCTCATGACTCTTACGAGGAATTACTCAAGAGATCGTCTGTAATTTAGTGCTTCTACAAAATGATGATGAGATCCAATACCTAAAATACATATTAACGATGCCAAATATGATAGCAATGGGGCTTAAAGGATCATTGGAAAAAACAAAGATATAGTAATGAAATAAGAAGAATATGGTCTTTGATATCTTTGCCTCCTCCAGGCTTTTAATAAACTAGAGGTGAAGAGTGGCTGACTACTTGTATCCCTGTGAAAGTCAATTTCAGCTGTTCCAAGTAAAGGAGCTGAAAGGGACTAGGTCCGTTTATCCTACCTTAAACAGGATGGTTAAAGTGTACCCTTAAGGAAATCATAAACTGGAATAGGATGAAACAAGTAATTTAATGTCTAATTGGGTTCTAATTCATGTATCTCATGTTCTACAATGCCGCAACATAAAATGCATGCGGTCAAGATAGAAGATGAACATTAAGATGATGATCTCTGTGAATGAGTTTTCGGTTTGAAGATGAAAAGAGAAAAAAAAAGCAATTTTAGTGCATTTTAGTTCACCTCTCAAATCATAGCTAAAGATGGAGTTAAAATACTCTTTTTTGTGATAGAGGATGTATTTCATGATTATGTTCTTCACAGCTACAATACTTCACTACCTTATGTTCATTTTTTGTAACGCCCCCGATTTTTTTGATTAAATTATATATTTAATTGCGGGGATTTTGCAAATTTTATAAGTATTTCTACTCACTATGATGAAATTCCCTTAAGTATAAATTTATTAGAATGAGACTCATGAATTAATCATAAATTCGACTTAATAGTAAAGGGAATTTACATATATAACCTTTAGGGTTATAAGAGTAAAAGAAATAATAATCATGATTTTCTGCAAATAGGTTCAATGCCTATAATACCCCAGATTATTGTTTCTCTTCTTTTTCTGAACGTAATGTTTGTAAACAGGAGTTCTACAAGAAAGGGCGGTCAGAGAGAAGAATCACAGCTGGAGAGAACAATCTACAACTCAAGCGAGGGTTTCTCCACTTTGTTTCTTGTTTTGAGGATTTTTCTCTTCGTTATCTCTACGCATATTTTTCGTTTGGATCTGGTAAACCCTAGCTTTTCGTGCTAAAACTAGTTAGGATCTTTTATTGATGATTCCCTAGTGTTTTAGAGAAGTTTTGATAAGATCTAATAGGGTTTTCCAAACACAGATTGTCAGATTTGAAAACTATGCACATGTTTTACAAAAAAAACGCTAGTTTTTCATTTTCCTTGTTGTTTAATCTTGGAAACATGGTAGAAACATGTAATTCTTGGTCCCTAAAATAATTCTAAAGATTCATGAAAACATTGGAGGTGAAACAGATCAATCGTCAGAAGCAGCGCTCGATGCAGTTGTCTGATCATGCAACATTAGACGTCTAATCGAGGTTGACAGAAACCCAACTTTTGGGTTAATTTACAAAGGCGTCTGATTTTACTTGGGAGACGACTGGCATATATTCTAGACATCTAGTTAGTTTTCAGCCGTCTGATTTGATTCTGAATCATTTTTATCTCTATTGAATTATAGTTTAGTCTAATTAGACTAATTATCAGTTCTAAACCTTTCTCATAGAGAATGTGAGTATTTAATGATGTAGTAGTCTCATGATATATCTACACAATATATGAAGCATTTTGAGCACTCGAAAAACTCAGCACATGTTAAATGTATATAGAACTCACTAAAGGCAAACAGTTAAATGAATATCGCTATAAATTAAATAGTGTTAGAGTTAATGATATTTTAGGATGTTGCACATAATCATTATACATGTAGACAGATGTAAAAAACATGTATCCTAGACTATGGAGTGTAGCCCAATGTAATTAGACCTAATACATGATTCAACTAAGCAGCTGATCCCTTACTGGATCGTTCTGGTTAGTACTAACTAGATTCTGTAAGGTTGCTATAGGATGTGGATTTTAGTGCATAACATTACATGTACAAATTAAATAATAGCGGGATGAGGGATAAGTAATGAGATGAATCGTGTCTTATGATTGGTTGGTTGGCTAAAGGACTCCAAGGTAACTACCTATTTGATGATTTTGTATTAGTTATATGTAACCGCCTTAAATGAGCAGACTAAATCATTTCTTATCCAGATAAGAATGTAATTAATCTTCTTTAATACATTATTTATGTTTTAATATATGTTGCGTGCACAACACTACAAGATATATCCTTTCAAGACTTATGATCGTTATCATTGATTCATATTTCATATATTCATTCTTATCTAGCTGATAAAGATTTGATTACTATTCTGCAGCTAACCATTGATTCTTGTAGTTCCTCATATTTTCTCGCTTAGACCTTACGCTAACCCTTTTTGTAGACCCCCCCCCTTCTTGAGGTAATGAAGTGAGTCCAACTATCGCAGACCAAACTTACTTGACTAAGCATGTTATGAGGAAGTAGCAAAAGCCATGTAATAGCAATCATATAATAATAGTTAATTGTTTATTTATTTAGTATATACTTCATGATATTTCTCTAAGTACAACTATCTAGTTTTGATGACTGTGTTTGAGCCAAGACTTGTATTTATCTTTGAATATTGAAGTTACCTATCTAGTGAACTTGATATTTGGACAATTTCATATATCTCTTTCTTACTTCCGCTTGATATTTCTACGATGCTAATGTTGTTGTGATAAGACATACTTATATATTTATTTATATTGTGAGTGATTATGAATGTATAACAAAACAGGTCACAGAGCATTTATAGAACACTTTATATTTTTGGGTCTACAAATATTCTACTTACTAGGTCATTTCTCGTAAGCAGGTTGTGACATTTTTTTAAGTCAGGAAACCAAGCAATAGCTCATATTTAATGAAACTTTGCAAATTTGACAAGAGATAGATATCCAGCAGGATTCTATAAGAAGGTATGTTGTATTTTTCTTTTTAAGTCCATTTAATCCTTGAATCTCTGTGTACAGATTGTGACATAAAACCCGTCTATAAAAATGTCTCTGACAAATGTGAGCAACTTTAAAAGGATCAACCACCATAACTTGCGAGGTTGTCCTCCACAATCTTTATTTTGGATTCTTCAGGCTTTAGAAAGCAGATGAGAGAAGTGGAAGTCGGGTGATAAGAGGGATAGGAGTCTTATATCAAGTGGAAGGTCAATGAGGGCCCTCTCTCAAAACCTATCACCAACGAACCAATGACCCATGATCTAGGAGAAATGATGGAGACAAGAACGACAGTTTCCATATTTGCTATTTACTTACTTTTTTTTATTTTTATTTTAGTAGTTATTTTTAGTTTAGATTTGAATTTTGAATTTTGAATTTTAAATTGTGGTTTAAATTTGGTAGTTAATCAGTTTTAGTAACTGAGAGATTTGAGTGATTATGAGAGATTTGAGGGATTATGTATTTTCTCTTTTATTTAAACACTCTTGTAATCAAATAAAAAATTAATTAAGAATGAATTATTGAATAAAATTTTGTTACCTGAATTATCTGGTGTGAAACCGCATGGCCTAGAGGTGTGAAACCCTAGCCGCCACTTCCTTCTCCTCCTCCCCGATCAACCACCATATCAAACAGCCGCCGCCCATTTGTCCCGCTCTCCTCCACTTCGAGCAGCTCCGACGCCGCCACGATCTCCTCCACCTCCACGCCAATCAACCTCCAGTTCATCTCGAAGCTCCTGACAAGCCACTGGTCCGTCCGCCTCATCCGTCGCCGCCTACGTCGTCACCCAATCAACGTCGCCGCCTTCGACATCTTCCAGTTCGCCCGTTGCTTGTCGTCGATCAAATCTGCCATCCGCTCGAGCCCCCTCGTCCGTCGTTCTCAACTTCGTCAGGTCTCTCGCCCTCTCGTTGTTCGCCCTCAGCCATGTCGTCGTCCAGCCCCGCCGCCATCCTCAACCACCCCGAAGACCACCGCCACCGCTATCCCTTATTCGCTCGCCATGTCTCTCCTCAGATCGAAGCAAAGAGGAAAAGGTGATTCGGGTCTGATTTAACGTGTTTAGACCCGACCCTATTTCATTTGGGTTTGATTTGTTTTGGTTTAGAGCCGAACTGGGTTTAATTGGACCTGATTTCCAGTCCAGACCAACCCGCACTGTTCAGACCCGTTTGGAACCCAATTCGTCGCCGATTCGATTTATGATCCAAAATTATTTTTTTATTAATTTCATTTTGTTAGTTAATTGTATAAATATTTCATCTCTAAACTCTTATCATATATTCACTGTTTTGATCATAATTGTGAGTTGAGAGCAACTGAACATGTGACTGTTTAAGTTTGATATTGATTATAGAACTTGCACAATGATAATTAATACGGCAATTAAATTGTTTGAGGTTAGAATTTTTTATGATTATTAGTGTAAATCTTGTTAAAATCCATCTGTCACTTTAATTGTTTTTAATTAATTTCCTACCGAAGATCATGAATTTTGGCGAAACGATGCATTATTCAAATTAAATCGATGATTCCGACAGACCCCTCCCCCGTTTCGCATCATTTTTTTATATCAGAGCATGGTTTTAGGTTAGGAAATTTTTATTTTATTTTAGATTAGTTAAGACTTTATTTAAAAAAAATAGTCATTTCATTTAGCTGTTTGTCCACACCATTCATCTCATCTAGTTAGTACATGTCCACTCTCACAGATCTACCCTATCAATTTAAGAGAGTCAAGTGGATCAACTAGTGATCCCAACATGTCAGGCAGTACAAATCCCGAATTCTCCGAACTACTTAAGCAAATCGCTGAGTTAAATGGACAAATAAGTAACTTAATCCATGAGAGCAGAGCTACCCGCGAGACCCTAAATAACACCAACTAGAGGCGTGCTAGGTTAGAAGAAACGCGGGTTACAACTCCGCCACGAGGTCAAGGCTATGGATACCCACCGTAAGGTCATTGGTACATCGTTCATCGACCCCGCCTCAACTTGTGCCTGATCCACCAACCTTTGATGGTAAGCTCAATCCATAAACTTTCTTTGACTGGCTGAAGAGCATGGATCGCTACTTCGATTGGTACGCCTTGACGGAATCATAGAAAGTCAAGTTTGCCACAATGAAGCTCACTAGACCCGCCTGCCAATATTGGTCCAACTTCGAAATGATAAGACATATTAGAGGTGAGTTACCAATTTTTACTTGGTGAGAAATGGGCGACGAACTAAAACGAAAATATCTCCCGTCATCGTTTATTTATAGATTACTAGATAAGTGACATTGTCTTATTCAGGGAATCAAATCTGCAAAAGAATACGTTGATCAATTTGATGAATTGTTTACTTGATGTAGCACCATTGAATCAGAGGCACTGATAAAAGTCTTATCAAAATTTAGAGTTGGATTAAGAAGCGATCTTCAAACCGAACTTTTTGCTAGAGGAGTAAACACCCTTGAAAAAGCTTACGCCTTAGTTCAAGATTTAGATGAAACCAAATTCCATCAATCTCATAGGGCTCAGAATTTTCAAACTCATCCCTCCCAATCTTCCCGTGCCAATACATCTAGTCAGCCTCTGAGTCGATCTAACCCTAGTTCTTCCCAGTCTAGAGTCGATCCCAAGGGCCAGAAGTCAGAAAGATCTCTCTCCAAACTTAGCCCAATAATGCAGTGTTACAATTGTCAATGATATGAGCATGTTACTTCCGTCTGTACAACTCCATTCAGAGTTAGAATTAATAAGCCGCCTATAACAGAATTAAAATCTATTATTAAGAAAACTGTTAACCAGGCCGTAGAGTTGACAAAATCTAACTCTGACAAGAAAATCCAGGATAATATAATCGAATAACCATGTACTTCCGTTCATTCTGAAACTACCCCTGCAATTGTGGAGTTAATTGAAGTTTCATGCAATGACAACACTCCGACTATTTCTCAAGCTACCCTTTTGATCACGGAGTTCACTGATGTTGTCCCTGAAGCTATTCCTAAAATTGAAACTCCAACTCCTCCTGAATTCACTTCAGTGACTGAAAACGTTGTTGATATTCCCCACGAAGTCCTCTTGGACCAACATAACACCCAACACGTTTCTGATTTGGTTCCTAAAGTGAGTCACCTAGATATCTGTATGAAAATTGAATCACAAATTGAGCATCGTGGGATAGCTACCATATTAGATGTCAAACCCTCATGCATTGTCCCGATAATCACTCACACATACACTGATCCTTTTTGGGAATATATAGTGATTAGGGATATAAGTTTGAGCACGAGTGTTTTCATTCTCTCTCATGTTAAACACGCAAAAACACTCATCCGTCATGCATGTGTTGGCATGTTCCTCCTTATCACTGCAAAAATAGGAAATTGTTATGCATATTAACGAAGAAACACCTAATTATTCCATTTGATAGAGGACGTCATGCATTTTAGATACTTCGTTATGTTACATCTGCCATTGATCACATTGTTTGAGTCTGCATTTCATCATAATCATTTGAGTTTATTTACATCATTTTTTTATTTTGCCCATATATTAGGGAATCAGTGATCTAATTTGAATAAATACATTGCTAACTGAAATGTATGATATTGAGTCAGGAGACTCAGGACCTAATTTAAAACTATTAATGCTGATATTTTAGATGGTTCGGACTTGTCCAATACAGTTTATTTATAGTTGTTTAAGATTTGACATGATATTTATGAGCTTTTTCAACTCTTGAACTAATTAATGGCAACATTTATTGATTTGGTCATAGTTCTATTTTTAATATTGAGTAATTAAATAATTCACAATGTTATTAACAGTCCACTGATGTAAGCCTGACCCCCCTAGCCTAGTATTTCTGAGAGTTCTTTCACCTTACCCCCACTTCTATATATTCACCCAAGCTACAGTGAATTTTGATAATATTTTAGATGGTGAATTTATAATGCGATTTAACTAATGATTTGAGATGCAGAAAAGTAACTGACGGCATATTAAGAGGTAGACAGAGTATATTAAAGATGACAAGTTTCTGCAGCTAACTTGACGAAGTCGAGTTTTCTTCCACCCGGGAAGAATGATGGGGACAAGAACGATAGTTTCCATATTTGCTATTTACTTTCTTTTTTATTTTTATTTTAATAGTTATTTTCAGTTTAGATTTGAATTTTTTGAATTTCAAACTGTGGTTTAAATTTGGTAGTTAATCAGTTTTAGTAACTGAGAGATTTGAGTGATTATGAGAGATTTGAGGGATTATGTATTTTCTCTTTTATTTAAACACTCTTGTAATCAAATGAAAAATTAATTAAGAATGAATTATTGAATAAAATTTTGTTACCTGAATTATCTGGTATGAAACCGCATGGTCTAGAGGTGTAAAACCCTAGCCGCCACTTCCTTCTCCTCCTCCCCGATCAGCCACCATCTCAAACAGTCGTCGTCCCTTTGTCCCGCTCTCCTCCACTTCGAGCAGCTTCGACACCGCCACGATCTCCTCCACCTCCACGCCAATCAACGTCCAGTTCACCTCAAAGCTCCTGACAAGCCACCAGTCCGTCCGCCTCATCCACCGCCGCCTGCGTCGTATCCCAATCGACGTCATCGCCGCCTGCGTCGTCGCCCAATCAACGCCGTCGCCACCGACGTCTTCCAGTTCGCTCGTTGCTTGTCGTCGATCAGATCCGCCATCCGCTCGAGCCCTCTCGTCGTCGTTCTCAGCTTCGTCGGGTCTCTCGCCCTCTCGTTGTTCGCCCTCAGCCATGCCGCCGTCCAGCCCCGCCGCCGTCCAGCCCCGCCGCCATCCTCAACCACCCCGAAGACCACTGCCACCGCCATCCCTCATTCGCTCGCCCCGTCTCTCCTCAGATCGAAGCAAAGAGGAAAAGGTGATTCAGGTCTGATTTAACTAGTTTAGACCCGACCCTATTTCATTTGGGTTTGATTTGTTTTGGTTCAGACCCAAACCGGGTTTAATTGGACCTGATTTCCAGTCCAAACCCAACCCGCACTGTTCAGACCCGTTTGGAACCCAATTCGTCGCTGGTTCGATTTCTGATCCAAAATTATTTTTCTGTTAATTTCATTTTGTTAGTTAATTGCATGAATATCATGTCTAAACTCTTATCATATATTCACTGTTTTGATCATTGTTTTGATCATAATTGTGAGTTGAGAGCAACTGAACATGTGACTGTTTAAGTTTGATATTGATTATAGAACTTGCACAATGATAATTAATATGGTGATTAAATTGTTTGAGGTTAGAATTTTTCATGATTATTAGTGCAACTCTTGTTAAAATCCATCTGTTACTTTAATTGTTTTTAATTAATTTCCTACCGAAGATCATGAATTTTGACGAAACGGTGCGTTGTTCAAATTAAATTGTTGATTCCGACAGACCCCTCCCCTCTTTCGCATCAAGAAAAGAGAGTAAAGTACATGCATGAACCAATCACACAAGATGGACTGAGTTGAGGAAGAACAAAGGGTATCATATCATAATTAATTTATTTTTAGTGTATGTACTTATATTATCTGAAAGTAGGACTTTGTTTTTAGCGTTTATAAGTCTATTTCCACTAAATAAATAATTGATATCCTACATGGCAGTCATTCCTCATATAAGCTTCATCTAGAATGTTCAAGGAATTACCAGTTGATGCATTGTCCATCTGGATACAAAAAAGAAGCTTTCGAAACCATAAACAAATTGTAGTCCTGTTAATAGGGAATCATTGATGGTTCCTGGTGCACCTATCAAATGTAACACACTTTCAGTTAATTGCCAAATAATCAAAATCTTTTGTAAGGATAACTTTAGTAATCAATACCCAGCTCCTGCAGTATATTAAATTAAAAATGCAAACAAAACTCGGACAACATAAGTTCAAAAGATGAAGGATGTTGGCTTACATTAGTTACCTTGGAAGGGACATGCTATGCAAATCCACTTGTTCACGTAATTTGCAAATACCTGATGAAATATAAAACAGTTCATGCTTCATTTGCCAATGCGATGATGTTTACATTCTAATAGTGCAAACCAAAACCAAAGGAAAGGATATACATCTCATAGCCATAAGATAGTGAATGAACTCACATCATTATACTGTGACAAGAAGCATTGAAGAAGCAAGCCACCCATAGAATGTGAAATTATGTTTATTTTTTTCCCTCCAGAAGCCTTGTAAGCAGATTCCAGCTTTAATTTTAGGCCATCCATTGCTTTGTCAATTCTGCCAGAGTAAAGTCATATCTAGAGCTAAATTCATTGCCTTTGAATAAACGTTAGAAATTCCTTATAGTCATCTTGAATGGGTTATTAATTCTTTGCATTATTCCCTACTCAGTACAAGTAAAATGTGGAGATGTACTACCTATTGCTTTGTCGGAAGTCATAACCATATCCAAAAAGTGTGGTCCCTTTCTCGTATCCACATTCAATAAGCATATCGATCATATCATGGAAATGATATACGTCTGTGAGATGTAAACATCTTATCCACTGGAAGAATGGAGAACATGACTATGGTTAATGTAATGGTGGAGGCAAAACAAAGGATTGGGATGTGTGAAATAAAATTACTACAAGATGACTATATTACAAGTTTTAAGTCTGTATTGAAATTGAAATGATGAGGAAATAAAACACAAGTTAATGGAACTTACGAAATAGTTCCAACTTTCTTGGCACAAATAAAATATAAAAAAATTGCACACCAGGAGATATGAAAAGTGTCATTAAAATGTATTTTCTGCATATGCTGTACATGCAATTATCTAGGATGAATAATACTAGATTTGAACGAAGACAAGAAGTATATTACCCATGGAAGAAAATCCCATTTATTAAATGGTCCCATAAGTTGCCAAACATGCAAAAAGAATTAAGGAGAAAAATCTGGTAGCTGGGGAATGGCCTCCTTCCTTGAGCTCTAATATGTAGTAGACGTTTCTCTTGTTGTAAGGTTGAGAAAAAAGTGATATAGTTTGGTCCTTGTTATGAGAAAAATTTCAGAACTTTGTAGGTACATGTTATAATCCATTTCTGAAAGATATACCACCTCCTTGAATCGAAGAGTACAACCCACTATGTAGCGTCTCATTCTCACATAGGAGAACAAATATCTTGAGAAAATAGAATCCTGACATGATTACCATCTAAAATAGCCAGGAATTAATATTAGAACCATGTTGGATGTGGATACCTTGGAGGTTCTCCATATGAGCTTAGTGGTGAAATCTACCATAGTGATGCCAAGAACTCTCATCATAATCGAGGCAGATGTTATGGACGCTTTCATGTTTCACTATTGAAGTGCATAAATCAGAAATATAGCATCAATGACAGATGAACAGCAGCTTCGGTGGTTGATTAGCTGCTCATGTTTGTGGCTTGATATTATTCGAAATTAAATTTTCACACACAACCTTAGGAAATAGAATTACCCCATAAGCTAAAGATTTTATGTTTTCTGATCCAGAGTCATCATTTCTATGTTAGCTCACTATCTTTCATATAATAAGGGCGGTTTCACGAAATTGCAACTAAAAAAAATGTGTGGTCTTATAAAACAATTCAGGATCCACAATAGTTGGTAACATCAATATTCAGTTGGTAGGGTGAATCTATGTGCAAAAGGACTCATCTTACTTGTCAAGCTCAAGATACCTCTTCATTCTTTTGATTTTCTTTTCCCCTTTCCATTGTGATCTTGAATTTGTGAGCATGGTGGGTTTGACAATGAGTTTTGTTGTAGGATGCAGTGTTATCAACGTGCAAGGCGTATTGCCAGGCGCAAAGTCCCTTTACGCGCATATGCGCAAGGCACAATAAGATCCACGTGCCCAAGTCAAGCGAGGCGCACACCACATACATAATTTTCAAGATACATAATCAAGCACGAAGAACATGTTCATGAATTTTCACATAAAAATTTTGTCAAGATAAATAATATCTACTACTAAACCACAAAATAAGGTCTCAATATATAATGCTAACACTCCCAACATAGTAGAAAAGTTCATAGTTTTCCAAATCAAAAGTCAAATCAAGAGTGATATTGAAACAAAATCATACAGTAAACAAGGACGAGTTAGAACCCTCAATCGGGCTGCTAAAATGGCCCGATTGAAATGTTAAAGAACAAAAATATAAAGAGGCTAAGTCATGCATGTGTCCTGTGCAAAGTGTCCTCACGCAGGGCTCTAGCGATGTGCAACGGGCGCTGCCGGACGATTCGCCATCCCGCCCATCATTGGGCGCATGAGGCGCAATGAGGTGTGTGCCTTTGATAACACCGGTAGGACGCATAGGAGTTGGAGTGCACACAACATGCATTGCCCCCTACTCACATCATGGCGAACAATTTTTCAAAACATACCCCTTTAGAGTTTTATTTTTCAAAATCGACCGGTTTTTTTATTTATCAAAACCGACCCGATTTTATGATTAGCAGCCTAATCACCATCCTAAATAGTCGGGGTTGGCAACCCCGACTATTTAGGAGGGTATTAAACCCTGATTAGATGCCTTAAACACTAAAAATTAAGGTCCTAAATAGTCGGGGTTGCCAACCCCGACTATTTAGGATGGTGATTAGCTGGTTAATCACAAAATCGGGTCGGTTTTGATAAATAAAAAAAAACCGGTCGGTTTTGAAAAATAAAACTCTAAATGGGGCTGTTTTGAAAATTTGTTCCATCATGGCAGTTAGTGCCACTAATCGAGTAGTTTTCTTCATGAAAGAAAACTACCCAGTACACGCCTACAAAAGTGTATTTCCTCCTCACATCAAAAGAGAGAGAGAGAAAATGTACATTCCCCCTCAAAAGAACGTATGTGAAAATGAACATGAGTGAAAACCACAGCGAAAATTCGTGAGGAGAGAAGTCATTTGAGTTGTGATTCTATACTTCCGATACTCCATGTTTCTCAAAATCTTACACTTGCACAGAGGATGAACAGAGAACTATAATCATTATAGTATCCCATTATAAAAGAAGATTTGCTTGTCAAAACCAAACAATCGCGTCATCCAAGTTCATAAATTATTTTTTTTTTCTCGCCCAATAAAGCCACGAAAAAATCAGCATAATACTCACTCACCCAATTAGGATCAAGAATGTCAATTGCATGAAGCCCGTGATCATCCTCCGGCACCACAATCTCCACACTCGGATCAATGGACTCAACATACCCTAACCCAAATCCAATCCATCCATCAAAAACTCAAAAAAGAAATTCTAAAATAATAATAATAATAATAGAAAAAGGTGAGTAACTAGTAGTAGTAAAAGCTATCAGTAGAAAATAAAAAAAAATTTAAAATATAAAAATTTTACCAGTGTGTTTGTTGTAGAGGGACCACAAGTTCTTCTTGAACTCGAGATTCGAGAAGAGGATCCGAACCCAAACCCGAAACTCGAACCCGTTGCTCCGCTTCCTGGCGTTGAGAATGGAACCGCCCATGCCGCTGACCAGAAGCACGGGGTCGAGGCTCGGGTCCGGTTCTCCGCGGCGAGCGGAGAAGCAGGGTAACCGGAGCCCGCAGTCGCCAAACATCGCGTTGTCGGTTGCAGACGGTCGTGGGAGTCGCGTGATTTATTTTATTATTTTTATTTTTATCCTTCGCATTTAAACGAGGAAGAAGACGTACGGTTGAGGGATGAAGCGCCGATGTGGTTGGGTTTCTGACGTACTTAGCGCGCGAGAGTCAAAAACAGTCGGTGAGAGGACGAGAGGGCCCACCTTGTTCTAGCTCCTTCTTACCTCTTTCTCTTGGGCGGGGGACGCGAGTATGTCCTGGGGATATACTCTGCCGCTGGCGATGCGCGCGGGACGTATTTTAAGATAAACGTGGACCGCACGGTTCCATGATTTAAACAAGAGCGTGTAGCATACAGCTCGAGGCTAGGGCTGAAACTCGCCCGATTTTGTGCTTCTTCTTGGGCCGGATGGCTCTCAAACACCCCCCCTTGTTTTTATCGCAATTATACTTAAGTTGTATAAAGTAGCATATAAATACCCTAAGTTGTCCGTTGTTAGAATATGTACAACACTGTTAAAAAGCCCCCATTATGATAGAAATACTTCTCCGTGTATAAATTAATGAAAAAATAGAGGGTAGGTGTTATGGTGTTCCTATTTGCTAAAGTGCAACTCGGTGCCAAACAACGGACAAGTGTACTTCTAGGTGCTATGCCCCAATCAACTTGGCGACCAGAGACCAATAGAGACGACAACTCAGCCGACTTGTCGGGTCGACATCACTTCACGTCGACTCGAAAGGCGGTACTTGTCGCCCCCTTTCGTCGAAGACGACTCACCACGAGTCCACTCGGCCACTTGCCAGACGCCTTGCAAAATCGACTCAAAAGGTGTTACTTCTCGGCGAAACTAAAAGACAGCTTCTGCCTTGAGCCTATCCTCTCTGGCAACGTGTCAATATCGCATTTAATGCATGTCAGGCGCATCATGTCCCTAGCCCTGATAGCCTTTATAACTTATCGGACCACATGGGCACTGCCATGTCGCCAATTACTTCTCGTTTAATGCCGAAGTGATCCATCTGCCACTCACCAGCTGACACCTGTAAAGCAGGTGTTGAAGCAGCCGCCAACCTATATTTCGCTACCGCCTCTCAGTGCTCAGCTGAAGTGACCGATCTACCCTATACTCTTGGTATAAATAGAGGTATTATTAAAGATGACTTTGGGACTTTCAATTCTTTTTGAAACCTGTTCAAAAATCTGATCCCTAAGTAGACATACTGCACACACAAGAACTCTCCCGGTTCATATTTTTTACCCCACTCAAGTTCATCAGCTAACTTGATCGTTGAAGGTACAACGGGGAACCAAACCCCCTCCTCTCACGAGCTTCTACTTGTACAGATTCATCAACCCTACTCAAGAAACCAAACATAAAGTCGGGAAAGAAAGCGGCCCCTCATCAATCCCCAATTGACTCATCCAAACACGGATACATATTGACTGTGTGATCAATAATACATCAATAGTTTGGCGCCCATCATGGGGCATCTTTCTTTTTTGAGAAAACATGTTAGGTTCTGAACAAGGATCCGATCAGTCTCACCCTGTAGAACGGCACTGGAGCTACGTTACCCGAGCCCAACTTGAGGAAACAACTCATAAGCTCTCTCAGTCTTTCAAAGAGCAATTTGTTGTCTTTAATATCAAACTTCTCAGCTAGTTTCCACAGCTGCAGCGAGCTACCTCAGCTCTCCCTCTACCTTCTGGAGACCAGCAGTCGGAGACTCATACTCCTACCAGAGCTCAGCGAGTAGTCCAGCCTCGGGTTCCTCATGCTGCTGCCAAACGGATGGGGGATCACGTTGAACATGCATCCCCACCACCGCGTCAATCGACTCACGCTGACGAGTCTCGCTGACCTCAGCACCATCATCAGGAGACCTCTGGTGAGAGTCTTGACCCAGGTCACTTTGGGGACCGCAACAGTGGAGTGGCTAAGACTCTCCTCCGTCATCATACCTCTCCTGCACCCTCTGTTACCGTAGGGTCCTATGGATACGACCAAGTGTACAGACCGGTCGTCGATGCCATCGAGGGTAACACCCCTCTCTCAGATGACATCATGAATGCCCCATGTGAGAAGTTCAAGATGTCTCACGTGGAGAATTACAAAGGCGAGGGAGACCCCTTCCGAGCATGTTTAGAATTACTATGATGTAATGAGCATGTTCCAAGCTTCGAAAGTAGTTATATGTCGATGTTTCCCCATCACTCTTTCAAGGAGTGCTAAGCTATGGTGGAATGCCCTTGAGAAGAAGTCCATCAGCAGCTTCGAACAGCTTAGCCGGAAGTTCATCCACCACTTCCTGGCTGACACCAAAACTGTTGATGTATTAGTAATCACACAGTAGGTATAGTGATAAATATGACAATAAATGAGATCAATACAATTACAAAAGAAACATGTGACATTCACATGAGAATATCCCCAAAAATATTTCTACATGTGACTAACAAAATATACTAACATGCTATGTTTTTACAACTTAGAATGTTAAAGTGCTATTTTTTTATAACTTAAGATATTAAACTACTTCTTTTTATAACTTAGGATATTTAATTATAAAGATAGTGAAACAATAGGATATTTAAGAGCCATTTAGCCTTCTTCTTATTTGGTAAAAAGCAGAGGGGAAAAAGAAAAAATAAATAAATCTCCAAAACTGGGGGGGAAATATGAAGAACCGGAGCCATTTGGGCTTATTTTGTTTTGCTTTATATTCAAGGCATTATGGGCCTACCGTGGCATCCAGCCTAATCATAAAAGCCAGTTAAAACATTCTCTGCCCAGGAAGAGGAATTATTAGCCGGGTTTTTCAATCGGCTCTTTAATGGCCCAACAGATCAATTTTTTTATTGCGATAATATTTTCTCTGACTTCTTATATATAATAATTAAATGCAATAATATTCGCAGAATCTTCATTGTTAACATAGAACTATATTAGAACTCACAGTAATAGAACTACGAACAGTTTAAACTAAGATTCGTATGTATTCTTTGACCTTTAACTAAACAGAACTCGAAATTTTAGGTAGTGTAACTAGTATTTGATAGCCGTTGTGTTTCTGTTGTTTCCATGATGTTTTCGTCAAAACAAAAACACCTAAAAAATAGACAAGTCTCAATCCCATTCAATTTCAAGCCCAGCTCACTAAGCCTGACTGAATAAATTGTGGGCTACAACCATGGTGAACATTTACCAAGCCCATTTATATTAGATCCCGTCAAGTCTATTTCGCTGAATCACTGATTTGCACTAAGGGATTGTTCGGTACATTTCCGGGAAAAAAAAGAAAACAGAAAACAGTGTTTGAAAACTATTTCTGGATATTTCAGAGGGTTTCCCCCATTTGCTTTATTTGGTGTGTTTCACATTGAAATCATAGGCTGGAAAACAAGGATTTTCATTTCTTGGGTTTGTTTGAACATCCAAAAATTAAGAAATATCATTTCAACCCCCATTTCAATAGTGCTTTGAGCAATTAAATATTATCTTTTAATCTCAGCCGTCGTTTCAATAGTACTTTGAGCAATTAAAAATTGCTTGAAGTGACATTTCTCACCCATTTCAGCCTCTTTTGGTCTGAAATGGGTTTTCTACAAAAGCTGATGTGGCACCCCATTTCACCCCCTCGTTTCTTTAAATCACACAACGAACCAAACACGGGGAATGTAAATGTCTTGAAATCAAAATTCTATGTGGCACTGTTGTCAGATTTCAAATCATCCATTTCTCTCTTTTTTGAGCAAACAAACAGCCCCGAAAACAACGAGGTCATTTCCTCACGGGCTTCCTACAAAAACGGAAAAATAAAAAATAAAAAAGAACATTATATCAACTTTTTTTCTTATTTTTTATTTATTCAAGTGTATTAAATTGCATGACTATTTTTCTAATGCAAAAATAATTCTTGACATAGAGTCAACTATTAATCATAATTTTTTTAGTTTCTAGGAATTTTATAAGTGTTTGCAGGTGTTAAGAGCATGTAACTTGCCCACTTAAGAAAAAAGTTACATACATCTACCCTCAAGGAAAATTATTGAACCAAAGTTTTTATCTTGTTCTGTTCTAAACTTCAGTTTTTAATAGTTCAGAAAATCCTTGAGAATACATTTTTCAGTCAACTAATAAGAGGGACATAATGGGAAAATACAGACTGATATAGCACAAAATTAGACGAAAACAAAAGTCTCAACAGGAAAAGGACAAGCACAAATATATCATAAAATTAAAAAAATATCACTATAGTAAAGGATGTAGGCTAAAGTTGCTGCGCACTATGCAGAGAGAGGGGCACTCAATTATATTATATTAAATATGAACGAAATGAATATCAGGTTTTGAGTTATTGAATTACGTAATTTACGCACTGATCTAATAATTGATATTTTTGAAGTGTATATCTATTATTGCTATGGACCCTTCGTGGCAGATATTTTTTGGTGGGGAGGTGTTACAGGCACACCCTCGGACACATCCTCGGGCACACCTCCGGCACTGTAGCTAGGGGGGTGTGGCTGGAGGGTGTGCTTGTGTCATTTTTCTTTTTGGTGAGGGAGATAAAAGGAATGATCAGCGCAACCAACACGGCGTCGTTTAGCCGCCCACGTCGTGAGGAACAGTACTGACAGTTGGCGAAGAGCATTTCATCTCATGTACATCTAAGATTCTAAGAACTCTTGAATGAATAAATATCAGTTCAGCAACCTAAAATGCTGTCCTTTTCTGACTCTTAAATAATTGGCGTGGGCAATTGGATCCGAGGCGATCGGCATCCCTATGACTAAGTCATGTGTTTGTACAGATTAATGCTGGTTACCTGCAAATAATGGAGATGCATGGTCCCGGGTGAAGGATAAAGGACAAGGGAAATTAAGTAGAAGTTTCATCCCAATGACCAATTAACTATTATCTAGGTTTCCTCAAAGAAAAATTGTTCACGTACCAGTAATGCGAAAGCAACGCAGCTAGTTCTTTACTCTGTTATGTTCTCCTTTATCTGTATGTTTCCACGGGAATTTATAATTAAATAAGTATTTATATCATTTTTAATATGTATCTTAACTTTTTTTTAGAGAGCGATAAAAATTAATCAGTGATGATTATTACCATAGGAATATGTTTACTTATTCTGGAAAAGGGAACCGCTAGCTAGCTCTGATATTTAAACTTTTTTTTATATACTTGTATATTTTGGGGTATTGGTGGTAGCCTTGATTTCTTTCATTCAGTCAGCACACATTTGAAGGCGTTGTCAGGACGTTGTATGTATAATATCCCTTGTCTGACTAATAGCAAATTCTCGTTTAGTACTAATATTGGTTTAAGATGTAGTACAGATAAATGCAGGCATGGGACATGTTCGAGGAGGAACATAGCGAAAATCAACTTAAAAGTTGATTTTAGCATCATTACCATCGATGCTGAATGATGGCCATCGATAGTACTATGATCCATCGACGGTGCAAAAGTCTAAAGACATGAATATCATCGATTGGTTTATCAACCATCGATGGGCTCTCGACACCATTAATGGTCGACATGCATCATCAATGGTAAAGTCAACTGATCCATTTTTTTTATGATTCAATCACAGCCGTTCATCATTTGTATGATCTCCAACCTCAACCATGTTTGATATATCTCTTTCCTGACCTAATTGTGAGAGAACAGTGTTGGGATTGTGTCTTTGATTCTTTGTATAACTTCATGAGAATTAAATAGGGCTAGAGATCTGTCATGATTAGGAAATTGGATCTCATCGTGATTAGGAGTTTGAAACATATACTAATTAGAAAGTTAGGTTAGATATAGGGTTTTGGCTTTCCCTATATATATTCTTTTATTGTTGGAGAAAAAAAATCAAGCAGATAAAAGAGAGCCAATATTTTTGTAATCTAGAGTTAGCAGAGGGCGTAACCTGATTCAAAAATATTATGCAAGAGGCGAGGATTTCATAGTCTTTGTTCGTGCAAAAGATTACATCATTGGGAGAGGGTTTCAAAGTCTTTGTCCATTCAAAAGATTGTAAGGAGAGAGATTTGGAGATAATATGAGAGTTGATTATGTATGCCAGGTTAAGAGATTGAGAGACGAGAGTTGAGTGGTTCCTCTTATAGTTCTCCCTAATACATAGTGGATTTCTCATATTGTTGTCCGTGGACATAGGTCAAAGTTGGTCGACCTAACCACGTAAATCTTGATGTTCTTTCTTCTTGATTGTAGTTTTTTTATATCTAGTTGATTGTGGGTGGACTTCCGAGATGCACTTATTATAATAGGAGGGAGAGTAAAATTTCCCAACAAGTGGTATTAGAGCCAGGTTGATGGATCTGGGAGAGAGTTCGCAAGATAGAAGACAAAGTCGTGCAAGATTGAAGATCAACATTACAAGAATCAAGACGAAGAAAAAAAGGAGGAGAAGATCGTTGGCGGTAGAGAACGATCAATAGAAGAGAATCGTGGACTTGGCGGCAAGGCGGCAACGCATCAGCAGTGATTCACACATGAATGAAAGGAGTAGAAGAGAACGTGACCAATCACGTGAGAGGTGAAGCCACATCGGCTAATACTTTCCATGGGAGAAAAGTAGAGACCCCTGAGAGATGTTCTTGGGTTTTGATCCGGTGTGTGTGATGTCAAACACATAAACAAGGAAAAGAAAGATTGCTATTCAAGAAAGAAATCACATGATTGGGGATACAATGATCAGGTGTTTGACTTAATTGGAGTTTGGTGTTTTGGATCAAAATTTAATGGGTGAGGTTGATCAGAGTGTAAATTGATGAACCATAGGCAGAATTTAACGATCCAGGAGTCGATTTCTAAGTTTTGGAGTGCTCTGAACGTTATGGAAGGGTCTGGTTACACTCATATTGGTCAGAAAGTGTTGAAAAGTTCTGACAGAGATGGCGAGACAAATTTAATGGCAGATTGGGCAATTGAGTATGTGACAGATGAGACTGATAGTAGAGTTGTCAGCATATAATTATTCAGAGTCATCGCGGGAGCAGAAGTTGGTTGGTGTGTATACTTGAGGAGGACAGTGCTAGATTAGGTAGAGCTTGCAAGCAGACATGACCAAGTGACACAAAAAAAGATGAAGATAGTGACATTGGACTTGAAGACGATGAGCGCTCATATTCGGTCCATGCCAAGTGATGGAGGAGATGGAGGCATCTAGCTCGTAGTGTAAAGTAGGAGAGGTGCATCGATATGATTCGAGACGAACGATGCAGGTGGTGTACAAGGACAGCAAGTAGGGGAAGACTACTATTAAGTTCAGCTCGGGAGGAGAAGCATGGTTGATTTGCTTCTAATGTCAGAGGTGGCCAAAATCTCTTGGTGTACATAAGAGAGGTGGAGGTGCTATACCAAGACAGATAAAAGTGAGGGTCAGAGGGGCATCCAGTTAGAGTGCATGTGCTTTGATTTGAAGTACGAAAGAAATAGAAGACTCTAGCGGGAGAGGCAAAGTTTTAAGACGGCGATGATATATCTTCAAGGGAGTTTTGGAATCAAATTCAAGGTGGAGATTGTTGGGATTGTGTCTTTGATTCTTTGTATAACTTTATGAGAATTAGATAGGATTAGAGATCTATCATAATTAGGAGATTGAGTCTCATCTGTTGGGTCCTTTTGTTTTGATGATGATTAACAAACAATTTACAACTAATATTGTTTGTCCAGTGTTTGTGTTTTGTATTTATTCTAGGCAAATAATATATTAGAGGATGAATGGAATCAAGCCTCAACGATCATATCCAATGGAGGTTGGTAGAATTGTGGTTGAAGTAATACAATTCAAGTTGAAGATCCAAGTTCAAGCTTCATCCGCAAAGTGCACCAAGATAGAGCTTCGTTGAAGATCACAAGCTTGGGTATATTTAGTTTAGGTTTTTATATTATGTGTGTTAGTACTTTAAGCTCAAT
>BQKN01000400.1:274622-294730 GCA_022839385.1 Asparagus kiusianus | reverse complement strand
CTGCCTAAAATTGAAACCTCAAAAGTGTCATCTACACCACTAAGCAAAGAACTACAGAAGAGTGATTAAGTAGACAAAATATAGAGATCGAAATTGTTGCCAAGCCTTAAAAGAAACCCACAAAAACCGACGGATTAACCAACCAACGCAAATTCTAGTCTGCAGAGAAATTTCTCCCACTTCGACTGTCGCTTTCTTCTTCACTATTTCTTCAAACTGCAGCTTGATAGCTGCTCTGTAGATCCTTTTAGCTAGCCTATCTTCCCGAGCACCTACCCAAAGGAGAGTATATCTAGTAACATTAGCTACTATAAGGTCGAAATTATGCCGGATATCTCTAAAAATGAGGAAGTTGAAACTATTTCAGATCCACCAACAACAACAAGGAAGCACTATTCTCCAAATATATCTTATATCTTTGTTGAAAACTAAAGTGTCAATGAGGAAGATCAGGTAATTCATGGAAAGGGGCCATGAGACAGCACTGATATTCGGGAAGAGAGTGGACCGGATTGAGGAGGCAAAAGAACATGAGATGAATAAGTGGTCCTGACTCTCAACTTCTAGGTTGCAAAATGGACATCTCGGGTTGCAACTCCATCCCTTGGAAACAAGGTTGGCCCTGGTATTGAGATTTTGTTTGCTAACAAGCCAGAAGAAGACTTTAACTTTCAGAGGGATAGGAGATTTTTAAATGAAATTGAAATACCTTGATTTGCATCCTCCATATATCAAAACTGAGTAGAAAGATTTTACTGAGTAGATACCTAAGGGATGCAAAGGCCACCAAAGAATATCAGGAGAAGAGATAGCTTCACAAGAAAAAGGTTCAAGGAAGGAGTGAAGAGCTTGGACTCCCCTGTACACTTCAGGGTTTAAACTTCTTCTGAGAATAGGATGCCCATGCCAAACTTGGTTTAAAAAGTAACCCTGAGATCTGATGCTGCTACATTGGTGAAAGCAAGATTAAAAGCCTTCGGAAAGAGGTTGCACATGGAATTAGCACTAGACCATTTGTCATACAAGAATTTGCATGTCCTGCCGTTACCTACATTCCACCTAACAAAGCTGAAGAAAACTAGATTAATAGAAAATAAGTCTTTGAGCAGTTTAGATGCTTGAGACTTAGGTTGATGCACGATAGAGTTGGAGTCATCTTTGGAGTACAGAGAGAAAATTACTTTACTGATTAAGGAGTCCCAATCAAATATTTTCCAAATCCATTTAGATAGGAGGGCAAGATTAAAGATAGATAGATTGATGACACCCAGCCCTCCTTCTTGTTTTGGCCTAAAGATAGAATTCTAGGCAACTAGGCACTTAACTTTGGAGGGGAAATTACTCCCATTCCAGAGGAAATTTCTTCTAAACTTGTCAATAGCTTGGATAAGCCACGAAAGGAATTTGAAGAAAGAGATGAAACAGAGAGGGATAGAAGAAAGAATTGAATTGATCAAAGTGAGACGTCCACCAAGGGATAAGGATTTGTTCTTCCAATGGACAGTTTTTTTGAGAAAGAATCTAAAAGAGAAAGCCAATATCTTCTAGATAGAGAGCCTTTTTTGAGAGGTAAACTAAGGTATGAGAAGGGAAGGGATCCCACAGAGCAATTAAGAGTTCTAGCAAGATGTAAACCCTTACGAGGAAATCTGCCAAGGTAATAGAGATGAGTTTTGTTGGAGTTTACAGCCAGACCAGAAATGCTAGCAAATATGAGAAGAATGGATTTGAGAGTGATCATATCTACAGAGGAGACTTTAGAAAAGATGATAGTGTCGTCTGCAAATTGAAGAGCCCTGATATTGTTTAATTCTCCTTTCAACTGGAGATCAGACAAGTCTCCAGAAATAGCACTAGTAGAGATCATTTTGTTTAGGACATCAGCCACCAAAAGAAAAAGCATAGGGGAAAGGGGATTACCTTGTTTTAATCCCCTATGACATGAAAAAAATCTGGTTGAGGAACCATTAACCATGACAGTAGATTTGGAGGAGGAAAGAATGTGATTGATCCAAAAACACTATCTTTGATTGAAACCTCTAGTTTCAAGAAGGGAAAGGAGAAAATTCCAGTTAACACAGTCAAAAGCCTTAAAAATCAACTTTAATAGCACAGATTTCCTTCTTTCCTGAAGAGCAGAAATTGATCATTTCATGGACTAGCAGAATGAAGTCAAGGGAAGATTTACCTTTTTGGAATGCAGACAGGGAGGAATCTATAAGGAGATGGAGAACTCTACTAAGTCTATTAGCAAAGATTTTTAAATATTTTATAGGAATTGTTAATGAGGCTGATAGGCCTAAAATCCGTGGGGGAGCTAGCACCTTCTTTCTTAAGAATGAGACAAATATATGAGTAATTGATGTTATGAAGAGTTTGAGGATGATGAAAGAGGTTTTAAGTAAACGCTATTACGTTCACCTCTATGGAGTTCCAAAAGGATTGATAGAATAACAGGGGGAGACCATCAGGGCATGGAGATTTATTTGGATCAAGATCAAAGACTGCTGCTTTGATTTCTTCAGGAGAGAAGGGAAGATCAAGAGGAGAGAGGTCTGGGGGAGCTGCTGGATATAAGATATTCCAGTCAACTGAGAGTCTGGAGTCAGGAGGTTGATGAAAGAGATTGGAGAAATAGTCAAAGAAGACCCTTTTCACATCAGACTCAGCAGAGATGATAGAATCATTATCTATGAGGTAGGGAATAAAATTTTTCCTTCTTCTATGAGAGGCAAAATCATGGAAAATTTTGGTATTATTGTCACCCTCTCTCAACCATTAAATTCTAGACCTTTTCTTCCATTTAATTTCTTCAGCATTAGCTAAGGAAAGAAGCTGGTCTTTCAAAAAGCTTCTAGACTGAATTTTCGAGGGAGATAAGGCTATAGATTCTTCAATCAAGTTAAGAGAGTCAAGCTGAGCTACAAGGGAAGAGGAGAGGAGATGATGAGAACAAAGATAGTTTTTTCCCACCATTTCATTCTTTTCTTGATGAGTTTCAACTTGAAAGGGAAAGAGAGGGAAGAATGATCATAGGAGGAAAAAGGATCTCCAACTGTCTTGAATGAAAGGAATGAATGTAGGAACTGAGAGCCAGAACTTTTCAAATCTAAACAAAGGAATTGGATGAGGGGAACTAGTGTCCAAGATGATCGGGCATTGATCAGAACAAGGAGCTTGATAAGCGAACTAAACCAAGAGAGGGAATTTAGATTCAAAGTCTATGGACACTAGGAATCTATCCAACCTAGCAAGCACTGGAGGGGATCTACAGTTAGACCAAGTGAATTTTCTTCCACTAAGAGGGAGGTCAGAGAGATGGAGAGAAGCAATGAGATTTTTACATATCTCGATGTCCTTAATAGAACCAAAGCGACCATTTCTTTCAGCCAAACTGAGAGTCATATTAAAGTCCCCAAAAACAACCCAGGGGTGAGCATGAGAGGACCTAATTCTACTGAGTTCCCACCAATAAACCTCTCTGTCTGAGTATTCACAAGGGGGCATAAACAGAAGTAACGACAAAGGTCCAATTAGAAGGGAATGGGTAAGAATAGCAGTCACAGGGAAGATATCTGTGGATGGGAAGGAACAAGAAAAAAATATTTTCATTCCAGCCAAGAAGAACCCCCTAGACTCGGAAGCATCTAAAGAAATCCAGGAAGAGATGGTGCCACTCCCTAAGGACTTGAGAGTAGCGGGTCTAACGGAATTGAGTTTGGTCTCTTGCAAACCAACAAGATCAACTTTAGCTAACTTCAGACAGTCCTTTACCAATCTATGCTTAGCAGGGTTATTAAGCCCTCTCATGTTTCAACATCCAAACTTCATAATGAAAAAGGGGAAGACGACTAAGAGGAACAACCTAGCTTCAAGAAGGCTTGGTCCTTATACACTCCAGATTTTGAATATCTCTCAACCCCTAAGGATCGACCAGTTCTCTTATACGACAATTGACTAAAATTTTGCCCAAACGCTCAAGGTTTAGGGATTGAAGAGGCAGGGTAGAGGCAAAAGATGCTGATTTACTTTTAGATTTACCTGGGTGTTTGTTCCTTGTCATCAGAGCTAGGTGCTTCTTAACTGGATGAATCGGCAAAAATTCCCTGGAGGATTTCTTCTTGGAAGCCTTAGAGTGGTACTTGTTGAACTCATATCCGGGAGGGGTCAGAGGAGGAAGAGATGTCTATAGAGTCTGAAGAGGAGATGCCAATCGCCTGTTCACTAATAATGGTGGAATGAACTGACCTAGCATCATCTGACTGAGAGAGAACTGGCTTCAACAGCTCCCAGGAAGACTTAGCAATCATGATCTTAACACCTTTAAAAAGAACTTCCACCATCTCTGATATTTTTCCTGCTAGAAGAGGAGGAGGAGGGGCTGAAGGGGGGTACCCTCTGCAACCATGGGTCTCTTGCCTTTTGGATCTTCTGGAGGGAGATGAGAGGCATGCACTATATTGGCTGCTTGAGCTCGCATTTGGATAGCTGAATCTGATGAGGTTGGATGAGAGGGATGAACGAGAGGATGATCCTTTGATGAAATAGGCACAACGCCCTCATTGCGGATAAAAGATTCATACTTATCCCGACAACTTCCTTGGGTTGAAGAAAGGGGTTCACCAGCCACCCTCAGACGAACAGACCCTTCTATGGTATGAATTTTATCAAGAGATGCATATCTAAATATGACTTCTTGGGGGACTTTTGACGGATCCCTGACAAAAAGCATCACTTTGCAATCTTTGGCCTCTCTCTTGAACATAATGTCATTAGACACTGAGATAACCTCTCCAACATCTCCCAGCAAAGTTGATAAAAACTCAGAATCCCAAAGATGGATGAGAAGATTGAGGATTTCAACCCAAACATAGACAAATTTAGGCAAAGCTTTAAGGCGTGACTTCTCCGACCGGGGGAAAAGACTCCTCCAAAGCTCCCCATGCTGAAGAAAGATTTAGAGCATGCATAATCCATGGTTTTTGCATCTGGGAACTGAATAAAGTAGGAGGAAGAGGATGACTTTCTAACACCAGTAGGCCATTTATCTACTTTTAAGTGAAACTCGAGGTTCTCAATAAGCTCCTCATAGGAGGGATTACAAACTTGGATCTGAAAGAAGGCATAGAAGATGAATTCATCCATGCTGCTGACTACAGACTCGAGAAGAAGGACATTAAGGATAAAAAGAGGAGGGGGCGGAAGGAAGGAGCTCTAGAAGAGGGGTGGATGATGTTATGAGCAAGTGGCTGGTTACAGTTAGGACAATACAACAAAGTGTGTCCTACCAAGTTGCAAGCAAAGCAGTTGAAATCCCCTAAAGAACAATTTTTCACCATGCGGTCCCTATTCCCACAAAAAAACATCTAACAGGTTTTTGAATGGGGATGTTGATGAGGGAAGAGCTAGCAGACCTCGGCCTTTCAGGTCTTCTCTTGTAGGAGACATTGGTTCATCCTTCTTCAAGGAGAGGAAAAATGCCTTTAGAGGAGGAGGTACGCAGAGGCTTAGATCTCTTGAGAAAGTCACCAAAGGATAATTTTTTAGTGGGGAGATGGTGAGAAGGTGGTTGAAACGAAAAAGATGGATTGGAAATTTGAGAATTAGAAAGAGGAGGAAAGTCCGAAGATGGTTTGATAATAGGAAGGAGGGAGGCGGAGAGACAGAAGGAGGAGAAACAGTGATTTTACCATTGGTGAACGAAAGGAGATGCCGCCTTGGAACCGTAAGCGCCGCCTGGATGGGTTTCGCTCCGTGACGCCTGTCTAATCACCTGACGAATCAGCTGTTCCCCCGCTCCATCCTCACTAATTTAAAAAATGTTGAGAGTCAAATCACCGTTCCTTCCACATGGATAATTTGAGATAGGATATATGAATTATACTGATATTAGAGATAAAGCCGAACTCTTGTTGATAGAAAACTCAAGTAAGAATATGGGTCCTTATCCTATTTTAAGTTCATCATGCGGTATAATTAAGTCCAACCATGGAGAAAACTCAATGAAATCAAGTCTAAAGAAGATGCTGTCTTCTTTGAAGTCGTGACATGTAAAGAGGGATTGTATTTGATCCACCTGATGATCACAATAAGCATTGAGATGAGCTTTGCAGACTGAAACATTAATAGATTCAAGGAATTGTTGATTTGGTTATCTATTTGGTTGGCTCTACATATGGTAGATATTGTTAGAGAGATTAAGTACTTTCTGAGGTGTGATTTAGGATTGAGTGATTTAGAGATCTACACACTATATTGCTCATAATTTGTTAGTAAAGCTATTTTCTTCCTTACCCGTGGACGTAGGCTACAACCCGAACCTCGTATATCCATGTGTGTGTTTTTCGTATGATTATGATTGATGTTAGTTTATTATGGAAATTTGTCATATAAAGGAGGGAGGGTCAATAGAGAGTCGTCAATGGGGAGATCGAGGAAAGATTGTACCGAAAGGTTATCATACCTATCCTGTAGTTGAACAAGCGAAGGGATGGTGATGTTACCGCGTGGGATGTGGGGATAGGTAGGAGTCCAGGTTATCTTAACTCTTCTCCTTGGGAACTAGGAAATACATTGAATGCAGTAACAGAAAATATATCCCGGTGACCGTGATAATCAAGCGCAAGTGAATAACAGTAAACATAACATTCAATCGATAAACCTAACAACCAAATAGTAACCTTAACAGTCAATCCATGACCTTAACACTTGTAATGATATACTTGACAACAAATCCATGTACATAACAATAAAATGCTAAACTATATAGGCTCGTTACAGGTTGCACACTAAACTATATTAATGGTAATTAGCATGAATTAACAACCCGATGCTAACCTTAACAACCAATCCAAGACATAATCTTATCAACAAAACATGAAATAACAACCCAGCGCTAACCTTGACATACAATCTGTAACATTGACAACCAATTCTTAAGCTTTATTATATAACATTAAGGTTAACAATAAACCCATAAGCTTAACAACAATGCCCTAACATCAACATTAAACCCATAAGCTTGCCTGCCCAAGTGACTTCACTATTACAACGGAGATTTCTTGGATTCTGACTGTATAATAGCATCAACCATTTGAATGCTAATAACGTCTTTTTTATGAATGCCATGTCTTTTTTTGGTGCATGGTCTGCCATATCTTTTTTTGGTGAGAGGAGGCTTTAACACTCACTCTTCTGGCATTACAAAGCACTTCTCGTAATCTGGGATGAGAAAGATGATCAGTGTATAACTTGCTCTGAATGTATTAATAGTCATGTAGCAATCATAATATTGATAAATTTCTCGTACCATCTATGTAATTGCAGCACACGCATGTTTGCAATAAATGCGGGTGATGTCTCAGGACCTACAAGAACATGTTCGATTCTTCAAATCTACACAACAAGTTTTATTGGACTCGACCTCCACAATATCTTCCGTCGTATGTTTAATCGTCAAGTAGCTACCATGCTGAATATTATCGTACAACACCATCTCCGCTTCCGGACATAAGTATCCAGACCATTTCTGACCCACTAGCCTCCTTTCATGCATGCGCTCTATTATTTGATTCCGTATGGTCTCAACCAAAGGTAAGATTCACAACAATCGTACCTTTCATATCCAGCTGTTGAAGGACTCAGCAATGTTTGAAGTAACATGGTCATACCTTAACAACAAAACACTAACATTAACAATAAAATCATAACCTAAACATTAAAGTCCTAACCTTAACTACAAAATTCTAAACTTAACAACAAAACTCTAGTAGAATAATTCTAACCATAACAATAAAAATCTAAGCTTAACAGAAAACTATAGGCTAAATCTAACCTAAACAACTATAACGGTGCTGTAACAAAATAACGTTAAAATCAAGCTATCTTACCTTATACCAGGAAAATACGCATTTGCCCATCTCTCTGGGGAGTATTCCATTACAGTGACGTAAGCTCTGTGATCGATCGCTGCCAATTCTTTCATGTTATCATCCCATTCAGAAATTATGAACTTATAAGCCGCAGATTGTATCAGCTCACCCAACGTAGTCATGACATTTGCCTTGTGCCCAAAATCCTTCATCTTCCTTTTATAATTCTCAACTAGATACAGAACACACCTTGAATGGAATGCATCTGAAAAGAATTCCTCGACTGCTGCCCTAATACCCTTATCGGCGTCAGAAATCATTACCAGTCGATGTGGAGGTTGGTAACGATTTTTCCTATCATACAGTAACGTCCACAATCCTTGTAAGAACCATTTTCAATTAACCTCATTCTCCTGGTCGCTGTCATACCCAGTGGCACTAAGTAGTATGCTTTTGTAGCGATCTTTAATAAATGTTCCATCCCAAAACAATAGAGGCTTGCACCCAACAATGAACCCTTCAATACAGGCATTATAACTAATGAACAATCGTATGAACCTCTCGTTATCAACATCAATAATAACACGACTCCCTGGATTAGTTGCATGTACCATGGATTCATACATGTATGAATATAAACAACAAAGCAGTAAATTTAGCAATGGATTCATAACCATAACAACTAATCTTTAAACTTAACAACCAACACGTATACTTAACGACGAACCAACAATTTTAACAACTAATACGTATAGTTAGCAACCAAAATGTAAGAGTGATTTCAGAAGAATAAAAAAGAACGTACCATCTCGTAAGCCTCATCATCGTCACCGAACAGGTCCTGTTGAGCTGTCTCTTTGCCCCACCATGCTTTACTATAGTTAATCTTGATGATAAAATTAGAGAGCATGTCGTTCTTAATATTAACTGCACGAAGATCTGGTCTAACCTTCAAAATTCTTTGTATTTGGCTAGCAATGAACTTCCTTGATGCCCTTGAGTTACCAGCATTTGCTCTATGTTGACCGTAGGTGTGGGTAGATTTGAAATTCTTTATGGACATGATAGATGAATTTCTGAGTGGGGAAGCAAACAACATCCAAGGGCAACCATGTGTGTGCTTGAATCGGCAATAGACTCTTATGTGCCTTTGTTCATTGTGGTAAAAATCATACTCGAACAGTTTAGCAATTAAATAGTATTGAAGTGTTAATCTAACTTCAGCAGCACTATCAAATTTCTGACCAACTTCACGTATGGAGGTGTGCCACTCAGTTTGGATCTTTGTTTGGTGATTAAGCATGTCTTCCAGCAGCATATCGAGTCACTGGTGGGATTGTCATTAGGAAAACGCTCATCGTTACAGGTTTGGATGAACATGGTATCTGCGCATCACGAATTTTCGGTCGGTATTATCCTAAAGTAGTAATAAAAATACATAACTTCAGCAACGAACTGATAACCTTAACAACAAACTCATAAACGTAACATTCGACGCATATTCTTAACAACTAACCCTTTGTAAAACCCCAAAAAAATTTGAATATTTTGTGATAAATAATAATAAATATGTTTTATATTTATAAATAATATATTATGATGTTTGAGTATGCTAAAAATTGGTTTGAGATCAATTCAATGTATATATGTATATATATAAGAGCAAATGCACAATTCATGCTCGATGTATAAATCTGAAAATTTATAACCAGCAGAGAGATTTTGTATTTTTCTCACAGATGTAGTTGGAATTTGAAAAACACTTAAGAGACAAAAGTTGTAGGCATCTTCAAGATCTTTCCAAAAAGTCTTAGATCACCTCATTTTGAGGTTAGACATGAAAGTTATGGACAAAATACCGAAGGTTATTCTCCTAGTCAGATTAGGATTCCTGGTTCGGGTCAAACGGGTTTATTTTGGGTTTGCATATATATATATAAACATGTGTTTTCATAAAAATTAACATCCTCACATTAGAGTTTCAAACCTTAGCAGCCCATCTTCCTCTCTCTGAACCCCTAGCCCTAAAGTTGAGATTTTCGAGAGCTTTGTGAAGCAAATATCGACACGAGGGCGAGATCTTCAACGTGTAGCAAGGGGAAAACGGCTTGGTTGCACTTCTTTTTGGTTGCTGGTTATTTTAGAGGCTTAGAACAACGTCTAAGGCAAGATTATCTTTATCCAAACTCATCCCCATAGTTAAATAACTAGTTAGGTGTTTAATATGATGTTGAATATGTGTTTTCATGCTTGAAACTTAACATGATGTGATAAAATTTAAAATTTTGATGTTAAAATATAAAACAATGCTAGAGTAGTAATTTTTTTCTTGCTGTTTATGATAGTATCATGATCATGATCATTAGGGTTTTTCATAATTTCATTTATATATGAGAAATTTAAGTGATGTACTAACTAAATATTTTCTGCAGAAAACTAAAGCAATTATATCATGTTTAACTGAGATTTCGAAATAGAAAATAAACATCAAATTTAACCAAACTAGTGCTAAATGAAATATATATGTATCTAGTTTCTAAAACAGAAGACTAATCTTAAAAATCATTTGTATAGAGAAAGATATGATCTTTTTACTAACAACATGTCCTGTAAAAAAATGGCTGCACATATATAATATTTAACTAGAGATTTGGGATAACAAATAAACTCCAAACTGAACTAAACTTATGTCATTTGAAAGAAGTATGAATCTAGTTTTTAAAACAGAAAACCATTCTTAAAAATCATTTGTATAGAGAAAGATATGATCTTTTTACTAACAACATGTCCTGTAGAAAACGGCTGCACATATATAATATTTAACTAGAGATTTGGGATAACAAATAAACTCCAAACTGAACCAAACTTATGTTTTTTGAAAGATGTGTGAATCTAGTTTTCTAAATAGAAAACCATTTGTAAAAATAATTTTCCTAGTGAAAGATATGCTTGTTTACTAACAGATATCATGTCTATTTTTTCCTGCTCGTTTTGTGGAGCTGTGTTGCGCAGTTTTGAGGTGCGTTCGCGGAGTTTTGAGCCGCTTGATGTTATATGTATAGTCATGAATATGTTATGTTATACATTTAAGAATCCCAGGGGGATTATGATAAATTTTGATTTGATCATACTTGAATTAGATATAGTTCATATACATGTTGGATGTCGTTGATGAGCACAGCTTAGTACTATATGGGATAGTGCGTCGACACCCCAGATATACACGGTTTATACATGAGGTAACTATAATTGATAACTATCCTTGTTTGAATTATTTTGCTCGACGTACTACGTCTCGTTTTGTAGGTGTCTGAATATTAATTCCGTTAGATACAGGGAAAATGATATAGGTAGACTATGCTTAATAGATAAAGCCTCCACTCCATCCTAGCAGCCCTTCCCCTGGGGGCGGATGGAGGTAATCTTGCTGTAGCTGTCACGCCCCGCTTCCCAAAATACCCGGGAATCGGAACGTGAACAAGCCCGCGATGTATTAGATTGAGAAGAAATATACACTACCATTTTTTTCTTTTCTTCTCAATCCAATACGCTAAGCGTCAAATATACAAATCTCAATCACAGGTCCCCGATCACAATAGTAAGAATATAAAGATAACCCAGAATAATAAATAAACATATCATCAACAGATCATCCCAGACATAAAATATGGGTTCAACATACCCTTACTACAACAACAGTTCAACTAGAAAATAAGAAATACATAGTCCATAAATAAAAGGAAATACTAACAATATAACCAAATCCGACACCAACTATAGAAAATATATAAGAGTGTTCTATCAGCTACTACAGAAAGAAAAGCACGTCTAGGCTTCAGTTTGTTCTTCAACGCTATCGGAAGGATACTCCGGCTCGGCATACACTGGCTCTGCTTCAACATCTAACTGGACCTGTCCGTCTCCTAAGTCTGACTCACACCAGAGAAAACAGGTGTACGTCAGGGTACATGGCACATGGCAAGATCTCACATATACAGATAAAACGGTCTAATGACCCATACTATGACAAAAATAATGATGGGACATGATTCTGTAATTCTAGCAATTTAAGTAAACATTTGCTACAATCAGAACGAACAGAGATACTCAAGTCAACTGGTAATCTAATTCCTACGACTAATCCATCCTATGACAAGTCACTGGTCAATTCTCACACAAAGTCATCACTCATATCACCGGATATCTAACTGTTCACAAATCCTCTACGTGTACCCAATACGCCGCTACACTGGATCGGTCAGAGGGCTACACGCAATCCGATTTCAACTTGGTTCGATCTCAAGTTAAACTCGGGTGAATATCCAATTCACGGACCAAAGTGACTACACTGGCTTCACTTTGACCCAACAAACTAACCACAAGCTACACTGGATCATGGGGCGAGCCTGGAAGATACATCAACAATCATATCTGATCACATGAACAAGAACTTCCCCATCCCAACTCTCTTGTATTCTCTAATCGAACAATCATAATTCTTATTAAATTTGGGTTCACCACTTAGACTTAGTCAACACTCACACGTGTCACTAGGTCAATTCATGACGCATAAGATCACTAAGTCATGAACTACTAAGGTTCTTAACACATCAACAGATTATGAATATAGTAAGGCATGATAAACATGATTACGCAGTTTTATGAGCAGAAAAGAGAACTGTAATGAACATGAAGTGCATAAACAAAAATACAGCATGAATGTAATACATAAGTGGACTTCATCATTATCTTACCGCTAGGATGTCTGAACTTCTTATACAAAATATCCGTACTTCGTATTTTCTAATATAATAATACGGTAAAAAGAAAACTAGAAACTGATGTCGTTTTGCACATGAAATGTCGCGCTCTACGACGATCAGTCATACTATCAATAATAAATAATATTCTTTTTCCAAATTTATTCTTTAAAACTATTTCTCATATAACTAAATTAAAATAACAAGGATTTATATAATATAATAAAATAATTCCTTTCTGCATGAAAAATAATATTTTCCTATTTTATAAATTTTCCTTAATTAATTTCTTTTCGATAATATTTCATAATTTCTAATTTTAACTCATAACTTGTCATTTCATGTTCAAAATATTTATACATGAATATGCAAAATTATTAATGTCACGTAAAATCTATTTACAACACATATACTCATCATTTCATGCTCGTTAAATTCTCCGACATAATTACCACAAAATATCTCAATATTACCTCTAAAATATTATCTCATACTATTTATCCACATCCCACGCCAAATATTCATAATATGCACATTACCGACATTATCATATCTAATTAAATTAATTAATCAATAATATTTGTAAAGCGGGAAAATATGAAGATGCGAGATCTTGCCTCGGGTTTTTGTCGAACGAATCAACGTCGACGACGCGGGTCGGATCTGATGCGGTGGGCACGGCGTCGGGAAGAGCTCCGGCAAGGGCTGCGGCGATGGACAGCGACGAACGTGACAGCGACGTGGTCGGGATTCGACAGAGGCGGCGAACAGCGGATTCGGAGCGGATCTGGTGCGGCGGCGTAAGCAGGGGCTGGCGTGGTCGGAGCTCTCGGGGCTAGAGGATGGCCGGAGGGACTGGGGATGGTGCAGGCGGTGCAGCAAGAGGGAGAAAAGGAGAGGGGGAGACTGCTGGCGGACGGCTAGGGGGCTGGGGCTCGCCGTGCGGCTGGTCGGAGGGCTGATCGAAGGCCAAGGCGGCGGCTGCGGTTCAGGCGGCGAGAAGGCGGAGGTCGGCAGCTATTTTGGATCTGGTGCGGGTGGAGTTGGCGGAGGTGAAGATAACGACGAGGGCGCGGCCAAGGGAGGAGCTCGAGGAGGCTGTGTTCGTCGGAGGCGGTGGCTCGAGCGGCACGACGAGGCCGAGCTCGACGGGGGGAGGCACGAGGGCGGAGGGGTTCGTGAGAGGAGAGGGGTGCGGAGGCGGTGAACTGGTGGCGGTCGGCGAGCTGGTCGGGCGGCGTGGTGGCGCGGTTCGGAGCTGGAGCTCGTGGAGGGCGGCGGTGCTTGGTCGGAGCTCAGGGAGCTCGAGTTCGTCAGCTTGGGAGAGGGGGTTCGGCGTTGGGGGGAGGTGAACGAGAGAGATGAGAATGAGGGAGCTGGTGTGGTTTCTTAGGTTTTAAAAGAGGAGAGAGAGAGAGTGAAGAAAGAGATGAGCTGGAGAGAGAGAGAGAGAGAGAGAGAGAGAGAGAGAGAGAGAGAGAGAGACGTGTGAGTGATGTGGGTTGAGTGTGAGAGAGAGAAAAGATAGATTGAGAGAGATTTGGTTGGATTAAAATAAGGAGAGAGAATAATAGAGAGAGAGTGTTAGAGAGAGAGAGAGAGCTAGATTGAGTGTGGGATTGGAGAGAGAGAAGAACGGCGGAGAATTTAATGAGAGAGATTGTGCGGGATAGGGTGGTTGGGACGACGTGGGTTGAGAGCTGGGGGAAAACACGAGGCGGAGGGGTTTGAATGAATTGGGGAGAGGTATACAGAGTGAACACCGGTGAGAGGAAAAACACAGGGAAAAATACCCCTTTAAAATAATTTAAAAATATCATAAAATTTATTTAAAATAAATATTAAAATTTATGGTCAAAATAATAATAACAATAACAATGATGAATAATTAACTATTTATTTAAAACTTTCACCAAAACAATTAAATTTATAATTAGTAAAAATATTAAAATAACATAATACCGTATTTTTAAATCGTAGAAAATTCTAGAGAAATTGGGAAAAATACAAATACTCTTTTAAAAAAATAATATTTAATATTTAAATACCAGAAAATTATTTAAACACGTATTAGAATTTTACGGTCATTACATCCTACCCCCCTTAAAACAAATTCCGTCCTTGGAATTAAAACAAGGACGAAATATAAAGACAGATTCATCTCAACTCATATAAAGTTCAAAATATCTTGCATATCCATAAATAGAAAAAGTCATACAAGACGTTTCAGAATAAGATACAAGACAAGATAGCTAGGATTCAGGGAATAAATGAGGGTATCGCTGACGCATCTCAGACTCAGTTTCCTAAGTCGACTCTCCAGGAGAATCTGAGTGCCACATCACACGAACAAGCGAAACGGTCTTATTCCGGAGGGTCTTCTCCCTTCGGTCTAAAATCGCCACAAGCTGCTGCTCGTATGTCAAATCGGATCGCACCTCAATCTCCGAGAAGTCTACGACATGACCTGGATCTCCAACGTATTTTTGCAACTGAGAAATGTGGAATACGTTATGCACTCCACTCAGAGCGGGTGGTAATGCAAGTCGGTACGCCACTTCTCCAACTCTCTCTAATACGTCGAAGGGTCCCACATATGCGGACTCAACTTCCCACGCCTTCCGAAGCGAATGGTGCCTCGGTTGGGGGAAATCTTCAGGAATACATGATCTCCTGGCTGAAACTCTAAATTCCGGCGCTTCGCATCTGCCCAATGCTTGAATCTGTCCTGTGCTATGCGAAGTCGCTCCCGAGTGATCCTGACCGCATCAACTGATCTCTCAATCAACTCTGGCCAAAAAATCTCTCGCTCGCCAACATCGTCCCAACTCAGCGGAGAACGGCACTTCCTGCCATACAATGCTGCAAAAGGGGCCATTCCAATACTGGCCTGAAAGCTATTGTTGTATGCAAACTCCACCAAATGCAAGTGATCTTCCCATGACCCGTGGAAGTCAAGCATACAAGCTCTAAGCATATCTTCAAAAATCTGAATGGTCCTCTCTGACTGCCCATCGGTCTGGGGATGATAAGCTGTGCTAAAACTGAGACTGGTCCCAAGATTCGCCTGCAAACTTTTCCAGAACTCTGAGGTAAATCGGGTATCGCGATCCGAAACGATGCACACTGGAACTCCGTGCAATCGCATGATCTCCTGCAATACTAGAGATTTACTAACACTCTTGGAAAGGAACTCATCGAACATATAGAGATAGATATTTTACCTCCATGTATCTCTGAGCAAGATGCTCCGTCGACTGTCCCACTCGGAAAGGAATGAAGTGAGCCGATTTGGTTAATCGATCTACGATCACCCAAACAGCATCATTTTATCTAGTGCTCTGAGGTAAGCCAGTAACGAAGTCCATGGTGACATGCTGCCACTTCCATTCCGAAATAGGCAATGGCTGCAAAAGACCTGCGATGCGCTGATGCTCTGCCTTCACCTGCTGACACACAAGGCACTTAGCCACACTACGAGCTACATCCCTCTTCATACCATGCCACCAAAAGTTCAGCTTCAGATCCTTATACATCTTCGTACCTCCAAGGTGAATAGAATACGGTGAGCTGTGAGCTTCTCGTAATATCTCTTCTCGAACATCTCCTCTTGGTACACATATACGACTCCCAAATCGTAAGGATCCATCCTCATGAACAACAAATTCCGGTCGAAGACCAGCCACTGCTAACTCTCTGCACTTCTGGAGAAATGGGTCACCTGCTTGAGCTGCCTTGATTCGCTCGATCGGTGTCGATTGAATCTGAAGATTCATCAAAGAGGCGGTGACTCCTGGAAGAAGAACTTCTATACTCATATCCTTCACTTCCTGCTAAAGTTTCCACTGAGCCGTGAGGCTCATGATCGCCGACAATCGGCTCAATGCATCTGGTACTACATTGACCTTACCAGGGTGATATTGAAGATCAATGTCATAATCCGCCATCAGCTCTAACCATCGGCGTTGCCTCATGTTGAGCTCCTTCTGAGTAAATATGTACTTCAAGCTCTTGTGATCAGTGAACACCTTCACTTGCTCTCCCAATAGATAATGCCTCCAAAGCTTAAGGGCAAAAATCACAGCTGCCAACTCCAAGTCATGGGTAGGATAATTCTGCTCATGCTTCTTCAACTGACGAGAAGCATATGCCACTACATGACCATCCTGTTGAAGAACGCATCCCAATCCTCTACCTGATGTGTCGCAAAACACCTCAAAGTTCCCACTCTTATCTGGTATCGTCAAGACCGGGGCCGAAATCAGTCGAGACTTTAACTCCTCAAACGTCTGCTCATAAGCGTCGGACCAGACAAACTTAATATCCTTCCTCGTAAGTCGTGTCATCGGCTCCGCAATCTTCGAAAAATCTCTGATGAAGCGACGGTAGTAACCAGCTAATCCCAGGAAGCTCTTAATATCAGACACCGACTTAAGGGTAGGCCAATCCTTCACTGCAGATACCTTCTCTGGATCCACTGATATGCCGTCTCCTGACACCACGTGTCCCAGAAACGCTATACGATCTAGCCAGAACTGGCACTTACTATACTTGGCGAATAGCCGATGCTCTCTCAAGGTCTTCAACACGTACCGCAAATGCTCTGCATGTTCCGCCTCACTCTTAGAGTATACCAGGATATAATCAATAAAGACTTCTACAAACTTGTCCAACACATCATAGAATACCAGATTCATCAGGTTCATGAATGTCGCTGGAGCATTAGTCACACCAAACGGCATCACTAAGAATTCATAATGTCCATATCTCGTCCGAAACGCAGTCTTGGGAACATCAGAATCCTTAACCTTCACCTGGTGATATCCGCTCCGCAAATCCAGCTTAGAAATACTCTTGATCCTCCCAATTGATCGAAGATATCATCGATAAGGGGAAGTGGATACTTATTCTTCACTGTTACCGCATTCAACTCCCGGTAGTCGATGCACATCCGCTTGGATCCATCCTTCTTTCCCACGAGCAATACAGGTGCTCCCCAGGCCGATACACTAGGTCGTATCAAGCCTCTCTGCAAAAGATCATCCAACTGAGCCCGAAGCTTGGCTAACTCAGCTGGAGGTATACGATAAGGAGTCTTGGAGATCGGCGCCACTCCAGGCTTCAAATCTATAGAAAACTCAATCGCTCGATCCGGTGGCAATCCGTAAATATCGTCGGGAAACACATCTTCAAATTCTCGAACTACAATTAGCTTCTCGGATTCCACTTGCAGCGCAGCTAACATCGCCTTCTTCGGTTTAGCTTTGAACTCCACAGGTCCGGCCGATGTGCTACCACTAGTGAACTCAAAACTCGGGTGATCCGGTATCTCGAATACTACGCTCCGACGGTGATAATCAATGGTGGCAAAGAACGACCCTAACCAATCCATTCCAAAAAATGCATCAAAGCTCGGCAAATCTATCACCAGAAAATCTGCGAAGAGTTCCCTCCCGCAGATGACTACAGGGCATGCATCATAACCACTGGATGCTACTAAGACACCACTGCCAGTGTTGATATTCCAGCCCGTAGTCAAAGGAGTTATAGGAATAAAATGGGTACTCGCAAATCGACAAGACAAGAAACAATGGGAGGCTCCAGAATCAAATAGTGATAAAGCAGGAACGGAAGAAACAAGAACCTTACCTATTATAGGAGGATGTAAATATAACTAACTTAGTATTAATAAACAATCCTATCATGATATCATTACGTAATAAGAAAATTCATATGCAATTAAGACTAAGATGACCATTTCTTACCAGTGATAACTTGATCGTTCGCCTCAGCTTCTACGGCTGACATCATGAACATCTGTCGCCGAGGTTGTTGCCTGTGTGTTTCCTGATAAAGCTACTGCTGTGGAGGGAGAGGCCCAGCTCGAGGATAGGATCTGTGCTGAGGCTGTGCTGCCGGGGCTGGCCGAGGTGGAGCTGGAAGAGCTGCTCGAACTGGAGGTGGGGGCAAACTGGCCGGCTGCCGTTGCGGACAGTTCCAACTGACATGATCGGGGGATCCACAGGCGTAGCACTGACGAAGACGCCTGCGACACTCCTGCTGGGTGTGCCCAGTGTAGCCGCAATGAGTACACTTCACCGATGGCTGGCCGCGAGTCTGCACTCCAGGACGCTGATAAGGGTGACTCTGAGGGAATAGCTGACGCTGAGAGTGCTGCTGTCTCTGCGGGCCCTGCTGCTGCTGCCTCGGAGGTGGACGCTCGGCATTCCGGACCGGAGCTGCTGGTGTCCTGCTCTGAATCACGTGTGAGTCTTCAGGCTCCTTATGCACGCTCTCAATCTCCCGTGCTGCATCCAGCACCGCATCATAGGTCGCTAAAGCTCTACCTGCTAGAGCCATCCTAATGTACTTGTCCAGACCCTTTTGAAACTGATGCCTCCTAATTGAAGGGTCTGTAACCAAGTGGGGAGCATATCGGCTCAAAGAAGAAAATTCGGCCTCGTACTCGTTGACTGAGCGACCCCCTTGCTTGAGCTCGACAAATCTACGCAGGAGCTCATCTCGGGCCGACTGAGGAAAATACTTCCTATTGAAGCGATCCGTGAACGTTTCCCACAGAATCGGCCTCTCTAGGTGTGTCTTCTCAGTAGCCCACCAGATTCTAGCTGTATCCATGAGCTGAACATCCATGAGATCTACCCACTCTGCAGGGGGAATACGAGTCACCGTAAGGATAGTCTCCGTGACCTTGAGGAACTCCTCTGCTGCTAAAGGTCCATCGGCACCAGTAAAGGAAGGAGGCCGCATATATCGAAACTCTCTAACACCAGGCTCCGAGCGAGGTAGATGCTGGTGCTGAGGCTCCAGCTGCAAATGCCCAGCTAAGAATTGCTGGTTCGTCACCAGCCCCTGAATCATCGCTAAAAGCTGCTGCGGATTTGCTCCAGGCATCTGACCACTGCCACTGGATGGGTTACCATTACTACGAGTACCCACCATGATTCTGAAGGTACGAGGATCAAAAGAAAAATTAAGGTTAAAATCAAACAATATATTTGGAAAATAAGAACTAAAACATAGTTATTAAGATAATAATATAAGAACTTAATTGTAGTCTTACGGATGAAAATGATATGTATTTGAATCATCCGATACATTCTTACTAGTGAGAACTCGGGACCGGGACCTGCATGGGCCACCACTAAAACCTGTCACGCCCCGCTTCCCAAAATACCCGGGAATCGGAACGTGAACAAGCCCACGACGTATTAGATTGAGAAGAAATATACACTACCGTTTTTTTTCTTTTCTTCTTAATCCAATACGCTAAGCGTCAAATATACAAATCTCAATCACAGGTCCCCGATCACAATAGTAAGAATATAAAGATAACCCAGAATAAGAAATAAACATATCATCAACAGATCATCCCAGACATAAAATATGGGTTCAACATACCCTTACTACAACAACAGTTCAACTAGAAAATAAGAAATACATAGTCCATAAATAAAAG
>BQKN01000400.1:259093-269622 GCA_022839385.1 Asparagus kiusianus | reverse complement strand
ATGTATTTTTGCTATCTCTCTTACTGTGAAAATTAAGCTCTCCTTTTGATATTATAAATATCGAAACGAGGATGTGGTCGAGGTAAAACTCGTACCTGGAGAGCTGGGCATGTAGAGACGAGCCACAACAGGCTCCATAATATTTGATCGACTTCATGACGTCGTTAGCAGCAAGATCTTACAACAATCGAGGAGTAAGAAGTGTATCCGTTTCCGTCAGCAACACCACTTTCAAGAGATTCACCACAGGTTGTACCCGTCGTTGAAGTAAAGATGAAATACCAATGAGTACACCACCACCACAATCAGTTGTTGATAGAGCCGCAGAGCAGGAGATTTAACTCTGAAAGGATAAGAAAAATATCAGACAGTATGAGCACCAAAATTTCAAGGCACACCAGTTTCAATTGCAACCTATAAGGGAAAGAGTATATGAAATTTTCTTGAACATCTGCTAGGAACCAAGCAGAAGTCAAATATATATTCAGCATTAAGGACCATCGCTGGAGGATAGCAACAACATCCAGATTTTTGACGAGACAGCAATTATCACCTATTTGGGAGAATTCAGGTCATTTCTTCATCAAACAATTAGCGCTAGTCTAAGTGAAGCAGGGAGATATACCCAAAGTGAAGGAAGAAATCAAAATCCAGAATAGTGACAATGACAATGGCAAGAGAACCATTACGGAAATCTAGAGAAACATAACAACAGGAGAATGATTTTACCCCAGCAATAAGGACAAGATAAGAAAGGAGCACAATGTGATTAGAGAGCACCGGAGTAGCGCAGAGATTCGGAGAAACATGTTACAATCACAACAAGGTCGAACAAATAGCAAAAGACTTGTAGCAGTTCACAGTAGGAAGCTAGCATGATAAAGGTCGCAGTCGGCAATCTCAGAGTCGTAATTTCGGTCAGCAGTGAGGAAATAGAAGTACTACTTATTAATTCGAAGATTTTGGGGCCAGCAGGCTAGATTTGTATTATCCAGGAGATTTGTACTATCCAACAAAGCCTATTCAGCTGTACCGCTTGATCAGGGTACGAGCGGAGTTTTATTCGTGATTTTATTTTCAGTTCGGATCTAGTTTGATTTATAAAATCTATTTATCTCTTATCCTTCGTACCTTTGTTGATGGGTGTCAGCTTGTGGCTTTCCTTAGATTTTCCATTGTCAGTGCCTACCCCTCTAGGGGTGTCCTTTCCATCTGTAGGAGATGTGTCATCAAACTAGATGAGTCTGAGTTAGACGTCGAGTTGATCGTGTTGTCGATGTCAAATTTTTTGTACGGATTGGTTATCTTCCTACCATGATAGTATTGACTACTTTGCGTGGACGGTCAATTTGTGAGCGTCCGATGGGTCCGAGATGATTGTAGCAACCTCCCAGGGTAACCGTTTTACGGAGTCATTTCTAGCGTACATCGAGGAGGTGATGCGATGGGATCAGGGTATTGATTTATTGGAGACTAGAGTTATCTCAGAGTATCAGGATATCTTTTAGGACATACTTGGATTACCTCCTGTGTGAGAGGTTGAGTTCTGTATTGAGTTGCAGTCAGGCACAGCCCCGATATCCCGCGCACCCTATCGCATGGCACCAGCTGAGATGAGGGAGCTTCAGACCTAGTTGGACGAGTTGTTAGCTCATGGTTTTATTCATCAGAGTCATTCTCCATGGGGAGCGCTAGTTCTCTTCGTGAAGAAGAAGGACGGCAGTATGCGTTTGTGTATTGATTATAAAGAGTTGAACAAGGTCACTATTCGTAATAGGTACCCATTACCTAGGATTTATGACTTGTTCGATCAGCTGCCCAAATCCTGATTTCGTTTTGCTTCTCCCGGTCGAAGCGCATGTTTTGCGAAGGCTGATCTTCGTTTTGGGTTATTGTAGTTGCGAGTTCGAAAGAGGGATTTTCCCAAAGCCTTGTTTTCCTGATTCGATATGAATCTTTTGAGTTTCTGGTCATACCATTTGGGTTGACCAATGCACCCGCTGTATTTATGGATTTGATGAACCGGGTTTTCCGTCCCTTCTTGGATCAGTTCGTGATAGTTTTTATCGACGACATCCTTATTTATTCGAGATTGGAAGTAGAGCACGAGCAGCATCTCCGGTTAGCTTTGCAGACTCTACAGGAGCATCAGTTATATGTCAAGTTCAGCGAATGTGAATTTTGACTTTCAGAAATCAGATTTCTCGGTCACGTCATCAGCAGAAAGGGCATAGAAATAGATCCGGCTAAGATTTTAGCAGTTCTTGATTTGGAATCCGCTGAAAACGGAGATAGAGATTCATAACTTTTTGGGTTTAGCTGGCTATTATTGGAAGTTTATCTAGGACTTCTCGAAGATTTTGACACCACTTACACGCCTTACGAAGAAGAGTGTATAGTTCATTTGGAGCATGGAGTACCAGAAGGCCTTTGATACCTTGAAGACTAAATTGTCTACAACGCCAGTTTTAACTATTCCGAGCAACGACAGGACATTTGTGGTCTACACAAATACATCATTGGCAGAGTTAGGAGATGTTTTGATGCAGACTCAGAGAGTAGTAACATATGTCTCGCAGCAATTGAGAGTACATGAGCAGATCTATTTCCACTTATGATTTGGAGTTAGCAGTAGTGGTATTTATACTGAAGTCATGGAGACTTTACTTATATGAAGTACAATTTGAATTATTCACAGATATCAGAGTCTTAAGTATATTTTCTCTCAGAAGGAACTCAACCAGAGACAAAGGAGGTGAATTGAGTTTATCAAGGACTACGAGTCCGCGATTCAGTATCATCTGGGAAGGAAAATGTCGTAGCAGATGACTTGAGTAAGAAACGCCAACACGGGTTTCGGCTTAGAGGTGCTCGTTGTATTGAGATATTCTTACCCTTAGCTAGTGTGATTTTAGACATGAGATTGGTAGAACCAGTGCATTATAGGGAGCTGTGTCAGTGCAGCCAGCTTGGAGTGCCAGAGTTGTCAGAACTCAGTTAGAAAACTATTGAATTCAGATCCAAAAGGAGGAAATTTACAAAGAGCTTAAGACTGATTGGACCGTTGGAGCAGATGGAAGACTACAGATGAAGGACAGGTTGTTATGCCAGCCAATGCAGAGCTTAAGAGGGAGTCGCTAGATGAAGCACATCGTACTCGGTACACAGTGCATCCAGAGACCCCTAAGATGTAAAAGGACCTAAAGAGACACTCTTGGATAGAGTGATATGCGTAGGAAGATTTCAGAGTATGTAGCTAAGTATTTTACCTGTCAGTGAGTAAAGGCGAAACATCATAGACCGACAGGAACACATCAGCCATTACCCATTTCGGAGTAGAAGTGGGCGGACATTTCTATGGACTTTATTGTAGGGTTATCGAAGTCGAAGAAAGAGAATGATTCGGTTTGGGGTGATAGTTGATAGACTGATAAAGTCTGCACATTTTATTCTAGGGTGGATATTTATTCAGGAGACTATTCAACTTCGTGGAGTTTCAGATACGACAGTATCAAATTGAGACGGATTGTCAGACGGAGAGAGTAAATCAGATGTTAGAAAACAAATTGTGGGCTTGTGTTATTTGATTTTTAAGGTAGCTGGGAGGATCATATTTCATTGATAGAGTTCGCTTAGAATAATAATTATCAAGTGATAATCGGTATGACCCCGTATGAAGTATCGTACGGGAGGCCTTATAGATCGCCTATATGTTGGGTAGAGCCGGGGAAGAGTTTAATACTTAGGCCAGAGCTTATGAGACAGATTACTGAGGAAGTAACATTGACCAGAGATCGGATTCTAGCCGTTTAGAGTCAGCAAAAGAGCTATGCTAATAAGAGATGAAAACCCTTGGAGTTTCAGATTGGAGATTCGGTTAGGCTGAAGGTATCGCATGTGAAAGGTGTTTAGCAATTCGGGAGACAGAAAAAGCTTACGCCGAGATACATTGGACCATATCAGATTTTGGAGATCATTGAAGCTGTGTCATACAGACTAATTCTTCCAGCATCGATGTCTGGTATACACAATGCATTTCATGTTTCTATGCTTAGGAAGCACTTTCATGATGTACAGTAGCAGCGAATGATGAACGCACTGAAGATTTAGATTTAGAATGATCTGACTACGATTGAAATCCAAGTTTGTATGCTTGCTAGGGAAGACAAGAAATTTAGAAACAAGATGTTTTTCCTTTGTGGCAATTCAGCGAAACCGAAAAGGATTTGAGGAGGTTCTTGGGAGCGCGTACATCGTGACTACCCACACCTGTTTGATCTAGTAAATTAAATTTTTGTATGACTTGTTTATGGCTTATGGTTGCATGTATAGCGATGTTTATACTTAACACTAAAATGAGAGTATTACCACTTATCTCCTAAGTACTTGGAACATATGGTATATATATGAGGGGTTCCTTATTTAGATTTTTCGCTCGATGTACTTGTTCCATTTAGTTAGGTGTTAAGTGGAGGTATTTACATTTTAGATGGTTAAGTGTCGACATCGAAGATGATTTTCGGGAGCGCAAATATGTTATGTCGCGCGACTTCCTGCACCTATTGAGGAAGTGGATTGATTTATGTGTGCGATTATTTGTGTGGTTATATTTAGATTTAAAGCTAAAATGAGGATATTTCCGCTTAATTCTTAATCTTTTGGAACACATGGTATATATATGGGGGGTTCCTTGATTGGATTTTTCGCTCGACGTACTAGATCCATTCGATTAATGGTTGAGTGGGAATATAGTCATCCTGGATTGTTAAATATAAATATCCTTATATGCTTATCAAGAGTAAATATTTTGAGATGTTTATATTTGTAGCTTAAATTAGACCCTCTACGTGTTTTTTTTAGTATTATTATTTGCTTAAGTATGATTTCTAAATTTCAAGAACGAAATTCTTTTAAGGGGGGAAGAATGTAAAACCCCCAAAAAATTTAAATATTTTGTGATAAATAATAATAAATATGTTAATATTTATAAATAACATATTATGATGTTTGAGAATGCTAGGAATTGGTTTGAGATCAATTCAATGTATATATGTATATATATAAGAGCAAATGCACAATTCATGCTCGATGTATAAATCTAGAAATTTATGACCAACGGAGAGATTTTGTATTTTTCTCACAGATGTAGTTGGAATTTGAAAAAAAATACAAAAGTTGTAGGTATCTTCAAGAGCTTTCCAACAAGTCTTAGATCACCTCATTTCCGAGGTCGGACGTGAAAGTTATGGCCAAAATACCGAATGTCATTCTCCTAGTCAGATTAGGATTCCTGGTTCGGGTCAAACGGGTTTATTTCAGGTTTGCATATATATAAACATGTGTTTTTACAAAAATTAATATCTTTACATTAGAGTTTCAAACCCTAGCAGCCCTTCTTCCTCTCTTTGAACCCCTAGCCCTAAAGTTGAGATTTTTGAGAGCTTTGTGAAGCAAATATCGACACGAGGGCGAGATCATCAACGTGTAGCAAGGGGAAAATAGCTTGGTTGCACTTCTTTTTGGTTGCTGATTATTTCAGATGCTTAGAATAACGTCTAAGGCAAGATTATCTTCATCCAAACCCTTCCTCATAGTTAAATAACTAGTTAGATGTTTAATATGATGTTGAATATGTGTTTTCATGCTTAAAACTTAATATGATGTGATAAAATTTAAATTTTTAATGTTAAAAAATAAACCAATGCTAGATTAGTAATTTTTTTCTTACTGTTTATGATAGTATCATGATCATGATCATTATGCTTTTTCATAATTTTATTTATATATGAGAAATTTAAGTGATATACTAAATAAATATTTTCTGCAGAAAACTGTAGCAATTATATCATGTTTAACTAAGATTTTGAAATATAAAATAAACTCTAAATTTAACCAAACTAGTGCCAAATGAAAGATATATGTATCTAGTTTCTAAAACAGAAGACTAATCTTAAAAATCATTTGTATAGAGAAAGATATGATCTTTTTACTAACAACATGTCCTGTAGAAAAATAGCTGCACATATATAATGTTTAACTAGAGATTTGGGATAACAAATGAAATCCAAACTGAACCAAACTTATGTCATTTGAAAGATGTATGAAACTAGTTTTTAAAACAGAAAACTATTCATGAAAATCATTTGTATAGAGAAAGATATGATCTTTTTACTAACAACATGTCCTGTAGAAAAATGGTTGCACATATATAATGTTTAACTAGAGATTTGGGATAACAAATAGACACCAAACTAAACCAAACTTATGTCATTTGAAATATGTGTGAATCTAGTTTTCAAAACAGAAAACCATTTGTAAAAATAGTTTTTCTAGAGAAAGATATGCTTGTTTTACTAACAGATGTCATATTTGTTTTTTCCTGCTCGTTTTGTGGAGCTGTGTTGCGCCGTTTTGAGGTGCGTTCGCGGAGTTTTGAGCCGCTTGATGTTATACGTATAGTCATGAATATGTTATGTTATACATTTAAGAATCTTAAGAGGATTATGATAAATTTTGATTTGATCATACTTGAATTAGATATAGTTCATATACATGTTGGATGTCGTTGATGAGCACAGCTTAGTACTATATGGGATTGTACGTCGACACACCAGATATACACAGTTTATACATAAGGTAACTATCATTGATGAGCATAGCTCAGTATTATATGGGATAGTGTACCGACATACCAGAGGTACAAAGATTTATATGAGGTGGATATCGTTGATGAGCTCAGTTCAGTACTACATGAGGTAGTGCGTCGATATTCCACATGTACAGACCATTGAGTCGGATTTTAGGAGGCTTGATCTAGCCGTCCGTCACGCACTAGGGTGTGATGAGGCTCGTGAGCCGTATTTCTAGGATGCCTATTTGGTAGTCCGTCCCGCACTCATGTTATGCACTGAGATCGCGATGAGACTAATGAGCCGTGTACACAGTTTAGGATACCTATAAGGTAGTCCATCGCACTGAGATAATTACTTGATAGCCTAAGTATGACAGATGCCGATTATAAATACGACCTATCAGTGAATTATATAATTGAGATACGTTACTTTTGAAAGTATACAAAATTATGTGTTGGTATTTTATTCTATCTCTCCAGTGATAGTGGAAGATATTATAAATACGATGTGTTGATATCTTATTTATTTTACTATTTTTTTACTTCTTAGTTGGGATCAATGATTAGAGATTCATAATTTGAGACTTATGGTATATACTTGAGGGTTTCCTTGTTTGGATTATTTCACTCGACGTACCAGTCTTGTGTTATGAATCTCTAATTATTGGTTTCATTAGATTGTTTATTCTTATTTCGGTATTAATGTTTAGATGTTTACGATTCGGGACATATGGTATATACATGAGGGTTTTCTTGTTTGGATTATTTCGCTCGACGTACTACGTCTCGTTTTGTATGTGTCTGAATATTAATTCCGCTAGATACGAGGAAAATGATATAGATAGACTATGCTTAATAGATAGAGCCTTCACTTCATCCTAGCAGCCCTTCCCCTGGGGGCGGATGGGGGTAATCTTGCTGTAGCGCTCTGACGCTCTTGTTGTTGTTTCTTTTTCTTTTAAAAATACCCTTTCAGGTAGCTCGAGTTCCGGAGAGCCGTAGGATGGCGAAGTTATTGTATAGTCGCCGTCCCGAGAGATTTATTAGAGGCTCCACTGTAGTTCTCCACTGTAGTTTTAAATTTTATTTCAGACTTAGAGTTTAGTTTCATTTTGTAAAGGCAATGTGCCTTAGTTCGACTTTCCGTTTGATTCATGTTGAGACATCGTATGTTATTTCAGACTCCATATGTATTTCAGTTTATTTTCAGTTGAGACATGACCTTTATTTATGAGATATCATCCTCTTTATCATGTCTATTATTATTGTTCTACTTCTTTGCCTGTTTTGTACCTACGCTTTTATTTGATCCCACTAGAGGATATTACTGTGATTGGTGAAACTTGTTGTTACACAGTATGGGTGCATGACAGGTTTGACATCTCTGGGTTCACCTTGGACTGCAGCCATGTGTGAAAACAGGGGCGTCACACCCTTATACTTGAGGATAGATTCGTGACCTTAACAACAAACGTATATACTTAACATCAAACACCTTATCATAGCAACCAACTAGCATACGTAACAATGAACAAATAACCTTAACAACCAGTCCTTAACCTAATATTGACAACCAACTCATTACTTAAGCAACCAATGCATAAGGTTAATAACTAATGGCAAAACCTATTAGTAAACTCATAAGAAAATCTAGAGTGTAATTCCTACGTATTTTTTGGCGTAGTCTGCGTGTTCTGCGAAGTTGAGGATTCCCCAGCGGAGGTAGCATACAAATTCGCATTTGTAAATCCATTATGCCGACAATACTCGAACATCAAATTTAAGTCATCGTCATTGTCAATTGAAATACTGAATTTCTTTTCACTTTCGCATATGAACTTCAGTGAAAGAGATTGCATTGGTATTTTAAGCCTTTCCGACACTTGATATTTCAAGCTGATTATTTTTGTATTCTCTTTGATAACGATGAATACACCGTCACCATCTTTGTTGCTTTTTACCTTCGTTACCACGCATAGAAGATATCCATCAGCCATTTTATTACAGGGAGTAGTTGAAGAATCGAAGATGCTTTTATTGAGGAGAATTAAGTGAAAGGAACAGATTAGTTGGGGCTAATAGAATAGGGAGGAACTTAGCGATTTTATTACGACTGGAAGGAGAATATATCTAGTGATAATTTTGGAGGGAAATGAGAATCCCCCCCCCCAAAAAAAAGGCATTCTAATCATCATTTAATGCCTACAGTCGAAACGCCATGTTTCCGACGTGAGAGGGCGACGAACACAGGCTGCGAAGGGTATTTTGGATATTTCGTGAAGGGTTTAAACGGAGTTACGTCTGGAGATTCGTTTTGGGGACTGGAAGAAAATCGCGGAGTATTTTGGAGGCAAAGCACCCGTTAAAAAGGTCTTGGAGGGGGAGCACATGTTCTTGTGTTTTGGGGGCTAGAAGCATTTTCCCCTAATTTCAATATGGATATGTACGAGTAAAGACCTAACATGAATCCACCTCATTCTTCTTTTTACCCCTCCACAAAAAATTATTTAAAAAAGGTCCATAAATCGAAGCGTGGTTTAATTGGGCTCATATTGATTCTTGCTTCGACCTTCCCTCCACCAGTGAAAACAACTACATTCTCCATTGCGTCCTCAATAGAAGAAAATGGTGAACAGTCTGCAAAGTACTGAAAAAGAATAGTAATTAAATTTGGTACATGCATGCGTCCGACTTTTTTGAATGCAGGAATTTTGAATTATGCAACTGTGTATACAGAAGCTACTGAGATAAGATAAACCGGGAAAAAACAGCGTAAAAAGCCAAGCTGGAATCGCAAATAGAAACATGTGGCAGCCTTATCGATCGACCAGAGGCTGAGATATACCAGATCGGACCAATACAATTTTCTAATCCGTGCCCAAAGTCCAAGTAGCTAGCTAGCCACATGGTGCTGGGCTCCGTTGTCAGATGCTTAAATTTCTTTCGATATGCCCCACATTTCTTGGGGAAACTAAAAGTCTTTCAATGGCGAAATAATGCTCATACACGTGGAAAGCTGACATTTCTTGACCACTTTTGATTTCTGTCTCGATCACCAGAGAATAGAAGCTTTTATGAAGCACACAAGGCAAGGACACCAAGAAAGATCCCGATTAATAATGACAAATACCCAACAAAACAAATGATATTTTAATATTTAGATTGAAAATGCATGGGACAATTAATACGTACGTACGTACATACAACAAATACAAGAATTCATACTCGGAAGGCAAATACAACAGGAAAAGAAGCAAAGAATTCATCTAAAAAAAGGTTCCTCGCACAAGCTTTCCACTCATCTTAGAGCTGATCAAAACTATGAGGAGACGCAGGGCTGCATTCCTCGGGTCTTTTATGTGATTGTTATTATTGTTCCAAGAATTACTCACTCTGACATGAAAAGCTTGATACAAGAACCTCGCCCTCCTCCAAGCCTCCTTTATTCGACTAACACTGAGACCTACACGTACATAATTAACTTTCATATTAAGTGAGACGATTACTTGTAAAAAACTTGGAGCCTGTGATGTATTGATAATAAAGAAAACTAATACATGTAGACGATGATTAAAGAACTTACCTGGTTGATAGGAGAGGGGCGAAGAGTTTATGCTTAGTAGTGGAGAGGTGGTGGTGGGGAGGAGTAGAGGTAGACTGGAGGAGGAGACGGTGACGGAGGGGGAGGAGAATTGTAGTGGTAGGGAGGTGGCGGCGATGGTGATGGTGGTGGTGGGGATTTGTACATGTAGGGAGGAGGAGGCGATTTCACCGGTGGAGGTGGGGAGCTGTAGTGGTATGGCGGCGGAGGAGACTTTACAGGTGGAGGTGGGGAGGTGTAGTGGTAAGGTGGGGGAGGAGACTTTACGGGTGGAGGTGGGGAGGTGTAGTGGTAAGG
>BQKN01000400.1:234516-258765 GCA_022839385.1 Asparagus kiusianus | reverse complement strand
TGACTTCACCGGAGGAGGTGGAGACTTGTAGTAGTAAGTAGGAGGCGGTGATTTCACGGGAGGAGGAGGTGACTTGTAGTAGTAAGTCGGTGGTGGTGGTGAATTGTAATGATAAATTGGCGCGGGAGGAGGCGACGACTCATGGTGCTGGTGCTTGTTGCACTCCATGTAGGGCTTCTCGGGGGCAAAGGCCATGGATTTAGACAAGAGCAAGATCTTGTCTCGAGAAGCTTCAAGTTTGATGGGCTGGAATTTGTTGAGCTTGGTCTTCAACCTGCACATTGATCCCTTGGGAGCAGCGTGGAGCTCAACCTTGCATCCCTTGGCTCCATACTTCCAGTAGGGATACCCCTTGATCTCTACGCTGTATTTCCCGTGGATGTTTGTCTCACCGAATCCAACATACTTGTAATCTCCCTTGCATGTCACCTTCACAATTGCTCCTGATCAAACAAATTAAGCATATTAATTAACTGTTGTTTAGATATGATCACATCAATTATTGTTAGCTAGATGATTATTAATCAAAGTTTGTTTCTTTAATTAAATATTTTTAGGCAGGGAATCGTGCTGACTTAAACCGTCTCTTTTTCTTTTTCTTTTCTGCATCCAACCACTACCTACTTTGTCGTGGATTTTAGCTTAGATTCTGGTTAGTGCCTAGATGCTCTCCTGTGTAGCGCCAATTGGTGCGATTGATCTGTTAGCTCCTATATTTATTTATTATAGATAAACTTTCATGTTGTGGATTTGAATAAAGACGTGTTCTCTTTGATTTTGTCCGCATAATTTAATTTCACTTTGTAGCAAGTAGCTAGCATATATGTCTAGGTTTGTATATTTTAAATAAAGACTGCAAAAACAAAGGCTTTCTGTCATCCATACATATGTCGCAAGTTACAACAGTCAAGAGTTAATGACCTCAGTCGTAGGGTTTCTATTTTAATTAATAAAAAAGAAGAAGAAGAAAGTAGTTAACAAACAAATTTACATCCAAACGAAGAAAATCAACGTAGTTTATTAAGTTTACAAGTAATAGTACCTTTGAAGAGCTTCTTGTTGCTATGCTTGTCGGGATAATTCCAGTCGTAGCACTTGAAGCAGTAAACCTTTCCAATGACTTCCACAGCTGGTAGAGAGTGGTAAGGTGGCGGAGGAGACTTGTAGTAGTAAGGAGACGGCGGTGACTTCACCGGAGGTGGTGGAGACACGTAGTAGTACGGAGCCGGAGGGGACTTTACCGGAGGTGGAGGAGATTTGTAGTAGTAGGGAGGGGGTGGTGATTTTACCGGAGGCGGTGGGGACTGGTAGTAGTAGGGTGGAGGTGGAGATTTAACCGGCGGAGGAGGAGACTTGTAGTAGTAAGGAGGTGGCGGTGATTTTACCGGTGGTGGCGGGGACTGGTAGTAGTACGGAGGGGGTGGAGATTTCACCGGCGGTGGTGGCGAATGATAGTAGTACGGTGGAGGTGGAGACTTTTTGGGTGGTGGCGGAGAAGTATAATGATATGGCGGAGGAGGCGAAGGAGATGGGGGCGGTGGGGATTTGTAGTAGTAGGGCGGTGGTGGAGACTTCACCGGAGGAGGCGGTGACTTGTACTCGTAGGGTGGCGGCGGTGACTTCACGGGAGGAGGCGGGGACTTGTACTCGTAGGGCGGCGGCGGTGACTTCACCGGAGGTGGCGGGGACTTGTACTCGTAGGGCGGTGGTGGCGACTTCACCGGAGGTGGAGGGGACTTGTACTCGTAGGGCGGTGGTGGAGACTTCACCGGAGGTGGCGGTGACTTGTACTCGTAGGGCGGTGGTGGCGACTTCACCGGAGGTGGAGGGGACTTGTACTCGTAGGGCGGCGGCGGTGACTTCACCGGAGGTGGCGGGGACTTGTACTCGTAGGGCGGTGGTGGAGACTTCACCGGAGGAGGAGGGGACACGTACTCGTAGGGCGGTGGTGGAGACTTCACCGGAGGAGGCGGTGACTTGTACTCGTAGGGCGGCGGCGGTGACTTCACGGGAGGAGGCGGTGATTTGTACTCGTAGGGTGGCGGCGGAGGCGAGCTGTAAACGTAAGGCGGCGGCGGCGGCGACGCATAAATGTAAGGAGGGTCGTCGGCGGCGGCGGAGACGGTGGCCACATTGTTGTAAGCTATGAGGACGGCTGCTAAGGCTGCGGCCAATGTCGGCCACATTCGACCCCTTAGGGGTCCTCCGATGTGCGTTATCATCGGAGTTGCTTCGGTGGAAGAGAAGAGATCGAGAGTGGTTGTAGGGTGCTTTGGTGTTTAGGGAGGTTCGGTATTTATAAGGGGGAAGTTGGTTTAGACACAGCTGTCATTAGTGAATAAACTAGTGCAATATGATTAGGTTCTTGATTTCTCTATAACGAATTGAATGGGGTTAATCTTTACCTTGTCAAACTTTTTCGAGTGTGTTCTTCTGAGGGAGCGCATCTCTTTGGTCTGGTCTCTTTTTTGCTCGCAGGACTGGTTTTTTTTTTTTTCTTTTTTTTCCAATGATGTCGTTGGTCACATGGGGTTGGGGCCATGAACTAGTCATTACTTTCATATATATCATTTTCATAATATTACTAGCATGGTCTCTCTCCCTATGTACATTTCTTAGTACTAAGGTTGAAATTTTATATGTAATAATCAAACTTTTAGCTAGGGCACGCTACATCCGAGAATTCAATGCCCAATGTTATGCATCCCACGCCTTTGTTATTTTTAATTACGTAGGCTCCCGTTTGGATACCATGGTGTTTTACTCGTTTCCATGGTGTTTTTGGCAAAAAACAAAACGTTATGCGTTTGGAAACCATTGTATTTTTTGAGCTAAATCATTCTCAAACCAAAAACACAACACTTATTTCAAAACACCTTTTAAGTGTTTTAAGTTTGGTGTTTTGGTTTTGAGTCTGAGAAGGTGTAAATATAATATCTAATATAATATATTAAATGTAATTAATATAGAGTTGTTATCAACATGCTTATTATATTATATTATATTATACTATATTATAGTTAATTTAATATACTAGTAATATATATTAAATAATCTAAAAATATAATAAATAAAATATCTTATATAATAATATAATAACATATTAAATATCAATATTTAATATGTTAATAATGTATTATATAATAACTAAATAATAATAAAAAATAATAAAAAGATATTGATAATAAATAATAATATAATAATAATAAAATAATATACTATACAATGGTATAATCACTATAATATTATTAACTTTTTCATAAATAAAATTTTAATAAAGTAATAATTATTAAATATTATATAATAGTAACATATTTAATAATAACATAACAATATAATAATATTATTATTATAACATTTTGTATAGTAAATGTAATATAATATATAAAATATTAATATATTATGAAATAAATAATATAATTTATTATAAAGTAAAATAATTTTTAATAATAAATAATTTATTGCTTAAAATAATTTTTAATAATAAATAATTTATTGCTAACAAATTTTAATGTCAAAATTATATATTCATAATATAATAATATTTATTTATATCATAAATACTAATATATTGTTAAAGTTCTATTAATAAACTCAACATATTAAAAACTATAATATATTATATAATATTGAAATATTTATAATATATTAATTTATTAATAACATACTAGTAATAACGTAATATTAATATTATATTATATGAATAAAAGTATAATATTATATTATATTAATAACAATATAATATTATATTATATTAAGAATAGTATAATATTATATTAACAATAGTATAATATTATTATAAAAATATAATATAATATACAATAATAACAAATTGATTTAACAAAATAATTAAATATATAATTATTTAAAAATAATATGTAATAATTATAATATAACATAACTCATTAAAGTACAATATAATAATATAATACATTATACAATATTATATTGCATTACATTTAATACTTATAATACTATAATAATGTAAACTAAATATTATAACACTTTATTATGATTAATATATAATATATTAATAATATGTTTAATACTAATGTTATAATGGGTCAAACTAGTGTTGATCAAAAATACTTAACATGATGTTTTGAAAATATTTTAAGGGAAAAACACAATACCGTGGTGTTTTTTTTTTATAAATGTTGGGAAACTTGTTCATGAAAAGGCAATTTTGCCTTTGAGAATAGTCCCACATAGGAAAATGAAATGAATAGTGAAGGGTATATATTGGTTCTCTCCTTATTGGGCTTTGAATAGTGTTTTGGGTTTTGTGGGCTTTGCATTTCTACCACACACGCGCGCGTGCGCGCACGCACGCCACGCCTCGCCCGCCCGCGCGCCACGCCACGCCGCAGCCGCACACCCCTTTTGCTTCTCAAGCTTTTATTTTTGCACGTTTTACACGTTCTGTAACGGCTGCATGCGGGTAACGGAAGCATTAACCGTGCGTAACGGTCCCTTGGATTCAGCGGGGGTTACAACCTTCATCACCTATAAAAGGAGGCTTGGACACCATTCAGACAGACACCAACGAAGAGTAAACCTTCTAAGCTCTCGTTCTTCTCTCTACTCTTATACCTCCAAGATATTTCGGCTACATTTTCTTATTTACTGGGCAACCGTTTTCGTCTGAGCATAAGCTCTGTGACTCACGCCCGAGTGCAGAGGCCGGCCGATTCCGGGGGTTTTTACCGCTAGGGGAGAGAGGACAAACTGCGCCAGGGCGATAGGCGGGTCCTTAATCTTCTAGGGCAGTGTTATCACGACTGCTCCCGATCAGGCCAGAATTTTCTAACTTTTAATTTTGTTTTATAATTTTATATATATATATATATATATATCTGTTTTGACAGCAATAAAAACATAAAAAGGAAAACACCATGATATCCAAACGAAGCCGTAGTTTCTAGATTAATTTTTTTGACCCAAAAAACTTGGCTCCTAGTAACATAATTTTTCTTAAATAATATGTGTTAAAAATCAGAATGAATATTATACATTTGTAAAATTATAGAAGAATAGGAATCATAGCGAAATGATCGTGGCAACAGTTATTTGTCAGTGATTAAATCAAGAGGATTAATTAGTCGGAAAAGGTTAGACAAAATCTTCTCATGTCAATGCGCGCTTCTCTATGCATGGTTTCAAATTAAATTTAACTTGCCGGCTCTTTCACCGTTAGATGGGTGGTATTTCAAGAACAGACTAGGTCGCTCGCACATAATCTAACAAGTGAAATGAAAATGACTGCTCAGTGTCTTTTTAGAAAAATTCTTCAAGGACTCAAAATATGAGATCAATAGAGAAGACAAGTGAGGTGTTCCCTTCTTATTGGATAATGAGTTGGCCATCATTAATGATGACCAACTCATTATCCAATAGGAGGGGGACACCTCACTTGTCCCCTCTATTGGTCCCATATTTTGGGTCCATGTAACAAAACTCGTCTTTTTAATCCATGTTTATAACTAAATTTGCTCTCTTTGACAATTAGTCCGGCAAGCAACTAGTCAAAAGTGAAGGATAATTGTCCGGCGCAATAATTGACCTGCTAGTAACTAGGATCTTACCACGTGCACCTTTACCATGAAAAGATTTACGTTTTTATTTCACAAATCTTAATCGAACCAACTGTCCTCAACAACTTTTCAAAAAAATTAATTAAACTCTAAACATTCTTTTCCAAAAAAAAATGTACATGAAAAAAACGGAACACGCTATTGACTTGACGATACTAGCCGGCCAATCACGTGAATGAACAGTTAACCATCATTCAATTTGATTTTTTTTGTTGGGCGAGGCTAAAAAGTCTAAAGTCTATATTAATAGATAAAACTTTATTGTACACATAAATGAAGCTCAACTAAGCTTAAATTAGCTGGACCCGCTTGCTAGCTTGTTACCACATGATATGATTCTAGGCTAAAAATTTCTATTTGAGATGTTTTTGTTCTTTTTTTTCATTAAATCAATGAACGTTTCCTTTTCCTTTTACACTTTTGTGCTTGGTTTTACTTTTGCTTTGTCGCTGGAAATATTCCTTCATTGTGAAGATCTCTTTTTTTTAGATATTAATTACTGGCCAATTGATATTACGAGTTCGATTATGGTGGTGGACGAACAAGAACTGTTAAAGCTATTTGTGCGTACCTTTGCTTTTCAATTCAAAAGTTCATCTATATTGTTTTTTTCTTGTGGGTTTTATACTCAACTGAGGCATGTGAATTATTTCTCTATTTAAAAGAATTAAAATTTTGCATAAGTTTGGTTTGATAGTTGTTGTAACGTGTTTGAGGTGACTAGTAAGTAGTAAATAGCCATTGAAGATTTAAATATTTTTAGTTATTGAAAAAGAAAAATAAATGTCATTATTTCAAAATGTCATATATGCGCGAATTACTCATCATGTTAGAGAAATTTGAAAGTTGGCCGATTTTCTTCTGATAATTAAAAAAAAAACCCACTTTGTGGTCTCAAATAGAATCGAAGTTAAGTTATTCCCTTTTTATTTAATTAGCTAAAGTTCAAGATGGAAGAATATTATTTATTAGTTCGTCGGACGCTCTTAATTAATTAATAAAACGTGCTAAGTGGAGGGCACGTGCGGTTGGTTGTTGTCACGTGACTCACGTCGGTGGTCTCGCGCCTTAAATTTGACCTGCACGTCTCGGTCTTACCGGCTACTGCGAGTAGCCGCCTCACGGCCACCTATTCTTTTTAGGACAAAAATGCCCCTTAAATCCTTGAATCATACCAAAGCTCCTAATGTAATCATTATTTTATTTTTATTTTTTTATTTTTGGAAAAGTGATCATTGTTTTTAGGTTAAACGAAAAGTATAAATGTTTTAAATTTTCTGGGATCACTGGACAACTTACAAGATCTACCGAACATGAAGATGGAGCTCAACTGAAGTTATGAGATCCCAAATGAGGTTATGTGATTTATATAATCATCTTTGGAGGTATCATTTTTTATTGCAGTGGGTATCCACAATAATTGAAAGAGATTAATGGGTATCATTGTCATAGGAGGGGATTTCCTCCTATGACGCCTCTAAAATCACATGATTGAGCGACATTGTGGATGATCCGCTCCGTTGAACTTGATCTACATATTCTAAAACCCCAACACACTAAGTTTGGGGTGAACCCGTCGTCGTTTGACTCTTCATCCACTCATATCAATTTTAACGGTTTTGAATGAATAGAACTTTTCACATGGCTCGATGGAGGGTCAAACGACGACGGATTCACCCCAAACTTGGTGTGTTGGGGTTTTAGAATATGTAGATCAAGTTCAACGGAGCGGATCATCCACAATGTCGCTCAATCATGTGGTTTTAGAGGCGTCATAGGAGGAAATCCCCTCCTATGACAAGGATACCCATTAATCTCTAATTGAAAAGTGATATTTAATAACTTCAAAAAATTATAATTGTCTGCAATAAGTTTTTAATTTTCAAAGTGGTACATAACTGCATCGATCATTAGTTACCTTATCAATAAATCTATATCGATATATGCCACTAAGAAATTATTTTTTCTCACGCTAAATTGGCTTCTTCTTTTCTCCTCTCATTCCATAGTTAGACTGTTGTAAGCTCAATCTCATGTTAAGCCATGTTTATCAAAATCCTTTCGGAAGTATATAGTTTTATTTCATTTACTATATACTAAATCTATAATACTACAATATGAGTGCGCCCCTTGTAGTTATTGAATCAATAAAATTTTCCCATCACAACTTTTAAAGTTAAGTATCATATCTAAACAAATATTTACAAGTAAATCTAATAATAAAATTTTGAGATCGTAGTATCTATATTTATTTGTGTCATGAAGCAAATTGATATCATGTGACTCCACTTTGCTTAATTACAAACCCCTGTCTTTGTTAGAATGATGTAGGTATATAATAATTTTACAAATAGCCAAATCTTTACCTTTGATTAACAGTAAGATTACTTAACCAACATTGACACAAGTGATGAATCAAAGAAAAGTCTAATGATTTAGTTACTCCTGGTCCCGTACAGCCCACCCTTAGAAGCCAAGAAGTGAACATAATAAATCATTGAAGTTATACTCGGCTCGTTTCGTTTCCATTCTCCCTCGATATCACGCTCAAAATTTTCATGTTACCTCATCATATAAAGGTAAGGGCATTTCAGTCACAACAAACGCATATGGTCCCCTTTCAGCATGTGAGTTGGCACTTCGCCAGCAAATGCAGCATGTGGGACTATTTTTTAGAGTCATTGACAAACAAAACAAGACATGCACAAAGTAGGGAGCAGGTGGGTTCTTCTTCCATATTGGCTATCTTTGAAACTTCTAAGCAACCAAAATTGGAGGAAAAAATAGTATATACAATCATAATTGATGCAAGGACTAAGTAAAAGCTGAAAATTTATCAATTAGAGCATTAGATAAGGAGGAATATCCTGCAGGCTTTTGCAGCTGGCTAGTAGCAATCTGTCACTTAAATTACTTTATCTACAATTTTGTCAACTATTTCCTGTGGAAATTATATATTTATAACCATTTCTATAGTTTCTTGCTGTTCAAGTTCTCCAGATGAATAGGCATGAGTGTAACATGATGTTTCTTGTGCATATTTTCTTACTATAAGAATCAAATCATTTTCTAAGAGTTTGAATATGTGCTTTCAAGAAAAAATATCAACCATAATCGCTGGTCCCCATAATGTTCTCTAATACTGATGGAAGGGAAATAAGAACTAGGATACAGTTTCACATTTCTACATCCTGCTATCTACTGTTAAGAATTCTGTAATAGAACTTGTTAGAATAAAATAATAAACATTAGCGCTTATTATAACTTTACAGTTTTGTTGTAATGATTAGAGACTTTAAAATTGTGTCAAAGCAATACAGGTCTAAATCATACTGGCCACCAAATTTAGTACAGATTATAAAAAAAGGATACAGCTACGTGAGTCCAAGTTTCAGCCCATAAAATGAGGAGGGTGATGTTATTTATATATATAAAAAACTAAACCTCAACTCTCATCATGATTTTAAAGTTTTGATATAACAGTTAAGAGAGAAACTCATAGATTTGTTAAATGCATTAATTGAACCATTTGATAAATAGCGTTAAGGTACATTGTACTCCACAGGATAATTTTCATGACTCAAATATGGGCAAAACAATAGTGTAAATAAAATATTGGAAGTTCTATATTCACAAATTGCCAAAATAATAATAATCTAACTACAGTAGAGGTTGTTGAAAACGGCGAAGAAAAATAAGACGTGCACAGGAGGAGGCTCACCGGTCGACTGATCGGGTCTGATCAGTCGACCAATTCGACCGCAAGTGAATTACAGGAGTTTTGAATCGGTCGACTTATCGAACATGATCAGTCGATCAACAACATGCACACTATAGGGCCCGAATTCGTCACTCTGGTCGGTCGACTGATGGACCCTTATCAGTCGACCGATGCACATTGATCAGTCGACTGATGATGGATCATCAGTCGACCGAAGTCGGGTTCGTAGGCTGATTCGGTTTCCCAGCCTGTTTTGGTTTGAGTTTTGATATAAAAGAAAACACGTTTTGTTAGGGTTTTTATCTGAGAAAAGGGATTGTTTTGAGCACTTTGAAAGAGAGATTATTGTGAGGGAGTGAGAGATCATTGGTTAGGGTTATTTTGAGAGTTTGTGTGAGTTGTAACCTGTTGTTTTCTCCTCCATATAGTAAAATCTTCCTATCCTCTCTACGTAGACGTAGGCAATTTGCCGAACCACGTAAATTCTCTGTGTTTGTGTGTGATTTTGGTTATTCTTTTGTGAATTGTACTTGTTAGATATTCTCCTCTCATTGCTCGACGACTCATTTGGTTTGTGCACACGCTTTCGCCGACGCGCAACAATTGGTATCAGAGCCCTAGGATTTTGGTTTGGGTGGAGGGAATTCGGTGTTGGAAGCTTGGATCTTGGAGTTCTAGGCTTCAGTGAAGATAGCGTTACGGAGTTGCCGTTGGAGATCTCGTCTTCCTCGTATGGTTGAGACTTTGTGTTGGAATCCAATCTAGGGTTCAAGTTGGATAATTTCTCAATTCTATTAGTTGTTCGAATTTTCTCTATAATTCAGAGTTAGCAAGCAATGGTAGAAGATAGTGGTGAAAGCAGCAAGGTTATGATGAGTACAGTTCAGATTGCACTTTAGAATATGAAGATCAGTATTGTGAAGTATGACAGCAAGATCAACTTTGGGTTGTGAATGAGTAACGTGCAGGATGCACTGAATGTTCAAAATTTGAAAGAGACCATCATGGTCCATGAGAGGCCACCGATATATGATGAGGCGATATAGGACAAGATGAATCAAAATACATATGGAGTGATTAGATCTTGTTTAGAACAAGAGTTAAAGTATGACATTATCGGCGTGACGTCTACAATGAAGATGTTGGAGATTCTCAACAACAAGTATTTTACGAAGAGTGTTGAGAACCAGTTGCACTTGCTGTAAAGATTGTCCAGATTCTAGATGTCTATGGGTACCTCACTTATAGATCATGTGAACAACTACACAATATTATTGTCAGACTTGGCGAATGTAGATGTGAAGATATCGGATGAGTACAAGGTGATTATTTTGTTAGGCTCCTTATCCGATGAGGAGTATGATACCTTCGTACTTACTTTGTTGAACAGCAGATCTTCCATCACCTATAGTGAAGTGACTAATGCGTTGACGAATTTCAACTTGGGGAGGAAGGATAAAGAGTCTTCCAGAGCTAACACTTCAGGAGAGGTATTGTCGACTAGAGGAAGGAGTCCATATCCAAGAGGTGGTAATCGAGACATGTCAAAGTCTAGAGGCCACTACCAGATTTTAAAGAACCAGTGTGCATTTTGCAGAGAACAAGGACATTAGAAGAGAAATTACCCGAAGCTCAAAGAAAAGGAGAATAGTAAGAAGAAGGGGCCAAAGGACAGTGAGGTGAACGTAACTAAGAGTGGTAACGATTCCAATGATTCATGCTTTTCTCTATTGATTACTCCAGAGGTTAACCATGCAGATGTATCAGATTGGATTCTAGATTCTGACGCTACTTATCATATGACTCCCTGGAGAGATTGGTTTGCATCTTTTGAGAAGCTCGATGGGGGTGTGATGGTCATGGGAAAAGATCAGTCTTGTGGTATTTGTGGGATAGGTACCATCAGAATTCAGATGCACGATGGAGTTGTTCGAGTGCTGTAGACGATAAAAATTACCTTGGAAGGTGAAGCACGAGATTCGCCTGCATATTCAAGCCGTCCGCACAGCTTAGAAATTAAGCTCACCCAAGGGCTGAGCACGAGCCAAGGCCACACGATCACCAAATTCGTCTACATCGGGTGACCATAGACCCGCCTGCATGAAGCTCGCCTCGCTTGCACGAGTCAAGAGCTGAACTCGCCTGCAAACAGTAAGCTCGCCAAACTCGCCAGAGTACTTGGCAGCCGTTATACCACGTACAGGGATAAGCCTTCCCACTTCCCATGATGTGAAGGGAAGGAGCACATTACTCCGAGCCCATCAAGTAGCCACTCACAGTACGAGGGGTTGGTCAAATCCATACAGTCGCCAAGTCCGCCTGCATGAAGCTCGCCTCGCCTGCACGAGTCAAGAGCTGAACTCGCCTGCAAACGACAAGCTTACCAAACTCGCCAGAGTACTTGGCAGCCACTATACCACGTACATGGATGAGCCTTCCTATTTCCCGCAATGTGAAGGGGGAAAGTATAGTGTTCCGAGCCCCTCAAACGGCCGCTCATGGTGCAAGTGAGGAGCATAATATCTCCCAACAGTACATGGTTACATCCCATGATTCAAGGAGTGGCCACGCCATCTCTCCTCTATTTAAGAACTTCTTTTGGCCACGGAGAAGAGGTTCAACAGTTCGGTTAGCTCATAGTTAATTGATCAGTTAGCTGAACCACGGCTCTCAACTCTCGACGGGGTTGATGACAGGCTCCTTGCATAACCTCTGCATCGTAGCATCCTCTTCCAGCTTTCGGCCCCGTTAGCCATTAAGCTTGGGAACTCGAACCCGATCAACACAAGCTTCTACTGTGTACTGAAGCTCACCAGCGACCTCGGTCGAATCGTCCAAGGGAAGCAGACTCGGTGCGAGAACCGAGCGAGGCGTCCTATAGCTACCAAAGTCCCCACGTTAAACAAGGAGGGCCTTCCCTCCATTTCTGTTATGACTTTGATTCATTAGTTTGTAATAAGATATTCTTATAAATACAAACGAAATCCCTATTTCGGGAGATCAAAATTCACACCTACAAGTGCTAAATGAAGTGAGATTGGTTTCTCTACTGAAAAAGAGTCTTATTTCTGTTGGAGCATTAGAAGCAAAGGGATTCAATGTGACTTTGGAGAATGTTATAATAAAAGTTACTAAGTGATTTTTGGTAGTGATGAAGGTGGTCCGCAGTAGGAATCTTTATTATATGAAGGGAAACACTGAGATTGGCCAGGTAGCTTCAGCAGTTTCAGAGGCAGATGCGAGCAGATTTTGGCACTACAGATTGGGGCACACAGGAGAAAAGTCACTACAGATATTGTACAAGAAAGGGCTATTAAAGAGAGCAAAGAGTGGAAAGATTGAATTTTGTGAGCACTTTGTTCTTGGAAAGAAGGCTAAAGTAAAGTTTGGGATAACCATTCATAGGATGACGAACATCTTCAACAGGTACAACAGAGCAGGATCAGAGACTGATGGCTCAGGTTTAGGATTCTATTGCAGTTCGGAGACCTAGGAGAGACATACGGTTACCAATGAGGTATACGGATACAGTGGTTGTGTATGTACTTCTGGTTGGGAGTGTCAATAAGTTAGTTTTTACTATATTCAGAGAGGCTGAGCAGAGTTCAGAGGCTAATTTATGGCAGGTGGTTATGCAGGAGGAGATGGAGTCTCTTCAGAAGAACGATACATGAGAGCTTATCGGTTGAGAGTGTCGATGAGTTAGCTCCTACTATATTCAGATAGGCTGAGAAGAGTTCAGAGGCTGATTTATAGCAGGAGGTTATGCAGGAGAAGGTAGAGTCTCTTCAGAAGAACTATCATGGCAGTTTGTCAAGCTTCCAAAGGGGCGAAAGGTAATTGGTTGCAAATGGATGTATACCAAGAAGGAGGATATTCAGGGCACTCCAGTGAGATTCGAAGCTAGGTTAGTAGCGAAGGGCTATGCACAAGAAGAAGTCATTGACTACAATGAGGTCTTCTCTCCCGTAGTGAAACACTCTTCGATTTAGATCTTAGTACCTTTGGTGGTACAGGATGGTTTGGAATTGGATTAGTTGGATATGAAAACAACTTTTTTCATGGTGATCTTGATAAAGAAATATATATGACTCATCCATTAGGGTTTCGAGCTGCAGGAAAGGAGAAATTGGTTTGTAGATTAAAGCAATTACTATACGAGTTGAAGCAACTTCGAGATAGTGGTATAGGCGATTTGATGGGTTTTTGCTTGGCCATTCATACATTAGGAGCCAGTTTAATCCTTACGTGTACTACCGCAAGTTGCATGAAAGTACGTATATTTATTTATTACTTTATATTAATAACATGTTGGTTGCTTTCATTTTTAGATCATCCATAGATAAATTGAAGAAGCAGCTTTCGAGCGAGTTTGAGATGAAGCAAAGCGCATTTTAGGGATGAAGATCGGCAGAGACAGAGATAAGAGCAGAATATGTTTAACATATGTAGCTTATTTGAAGAAAGTGCTACATCGATTCAATGTGAGTATGGAGACAAAGCCAGTCAGTGTACCTTTGGGAGCCCATTTAAAACTTTTAGTTGACCTTTCACTGAAGACAGTTGAAGATAGAGAGTTGATGCGAAGACTCCATATGCGAGCACAATGGGAAGTTTGATGTATGTTATGGTATGTATGAGGCCGGATTTTTCACAGGCAGTTAGCATGGTTTCACGATACATGCATGACCCAAGTCCGGGTCATTGGGATACCGTGAGGTGGATTTTGAGGTACATTCGAGGTACTTTCAATGTTGGTTTGGTGTTTGAATGGGACACTAGTGGGGTCAACTGTGTATTGGTTATGTTAATTCAGACTATGCTGGAGATTTGAATAAACACCGATCGATGACGGGATATGTGTTCACTTTGACCCGTGTGTCGGTGTGTTGGAGATGTAACTTGTAGTCTAAAGTGACTTTGTCGAAGATGGAGGCAGAGTATATGGCGATTACGGAGGTTGTTAAGGAGGCGATTTAGCTTCAAGGACTTTCAGAGGATCTTCATGTTTCACAACGATCCATCACCATTCATTGTGATAGCATGAGCACTATCTATTTGGTGAAGAATCATGTTTTCCATGCGAGGACGAAGCATATTGACGTTCGTTATCACTTTGTTTGAGATGTTCTTGAAGATGGGGATGTGGAGCTTGTGAAGATCCACATAAAAGATAATCTAACAGATATGCTCACAAAGGGGGCCCCGAGCAACAAGTTTGATCATTGTAGAAGCTTGTTGCAAATTTGTACTTGTTGAGGCCTTTCGAGGTTATTTGGATGAACTACGGGTGGCTTGATCCCTTGGGAGAGGAGGTATATAGGTAACCACATTGGTGCAGTCGAATTTGGAGAGATGACGTATTGGTACTCATGTTGGTATCGACTCAGTTTTGAAAATACTTCGTCGAGGTGGAGAATTATTAAAAACGGTGAAGAAAAATAAGACATGCACAGGATGAATCTCATCGATCAACTGATTGGGTCTGATCAGTCGATCGATTTGACTGCAAGTGAATTATAGGAGTTTCGGGTTGGTCGACTAATCGAACATGATCAGTTGACCGATAACATGCACACTACAGGGTCCAAATTCGTCACACTGGTCGATCGACTGATGGACCCTTATCAGTCGACCGATGCACATTGATCAGTCGACTGATGAGGGATCATTAGTCGATCGATATCGGATTCCTGTGCTGATTCGGTTATCCAGCCTATTTTGGTTTGAGTTTTGATATAAAAGGAAACACGTTTTGTTAGGGTTTTATCTAAGAAAAGAGTTTGTATTGAGCACTTTGAGAGGGAGATTATTGTGAGGGAGTGAGAGATCATTGGTTAGGGTTATTTTGAGAGTTTGTGTGAGTTGTAACCTGTTATTTTCTCCTCTATATAGTGAAATCTCCTCATCCTCTCCCCGTGGACGTAGGTAATTTACCGAACCACATAAATTCTTTGTATTTGTGTATGATTTTAGCCATTCTTTTGTGAATTGCACTCGTTAGTTGTTCTCCTCTTATTGCTCGACAACTCGTTTGGTTGTGAACATGCTTCCGCCGACGCGTAACAAAGTAACAAGAACCGTAACTACATTAAATATTTCCTCACTAATTGCTTTAAATCAATATCTCTAAAGATTTCATGGCTGCGGTCCTCAATCAGATGACAAAAAAAGATGTTTCTTATATGCACGCAACATTTTTTTGGTCAATGAAAAAACTTTTATTCATTTCCCAAATGTGAAAGTTTATATACATCAAGATTCTCAGGTTTTTGAGAATACTATCTGAAAACAAAACACAAGATGATCACCTATTGGCTATACAAATTTACAAAGAACAAATCCAATCAACTTCATCTTCAGCTACAATTGGAGAATTTAGACTTATTGTTAATATGTCAACTTTGATTTTCTTTACCAAATTCTCCACAGACCTGTGCTTCTGCTGGAAAATCCTCATGTTCCGCTCATTCCATAGATGGTAGATAGTAGCCGATAATGCTAATCTTTTGATTCTTTGTTTAGAACCTTTCCCTCTTAGCCTTGTACAATATCTACTTATGCTCTTAAGGATGAGAAATCTATTTTGGGGAAAAGTTACTAGTATGAGGGAGGCCAGTTATCTGTTCCCTAGGTATGATTACTTGCTAGCTTGGCTATGTACACGTGTGAGTTATATATGATAATTATTTCAGATATCTTAGGGGGTTTGGTTGTTCAAAAGTGAATTAAAATTATGTAAGTTACTTTTTTTAAATAACTTTCACATCCGCATTAGCATGCAAGTGAAATACAATGCTTATTTTAAAAAAATAATTTATAGTTGAAAGTGCATGTGAGGATGACGTGGCAAAATTAGATTAATTAGTAAATATAATTAAAATTATTTAATTAAAATTATTTAATTAAAATTGGTTACTATTTCTATTTTTTGGTAAATAAAAAAATTTATTCATCACCAATATGAAAATTGTATGTACATCAAGCATCTCATCACTTATATGAGATAACAAAAGAAACCTGAAACAAAAGCTCAAAGAAACTCATATTTGCAGAGCTTTATAAGCATGAACAGAGTTGTGTCACAAGCTGATATCCCCTGAACTAAAGCTGGCAAATCAGTACAATTACCTCTTTTGTGAACTTCTCAAAGTTTGCATTTTACCTGCAAATCTTAGAGAACTGTCAGCAGCTGAACAAAATTATCAGTATTTGAACAAACCTGCAAATCTTTGAGGACTATAAAGATAGTATCCTATCTTTGTTCTTAGCATCAATATCACTATTTAGAATAGCTGCCATCTGGTCCACCTAGATGATCTTGATAACAAGCATAATTTCTCTGTTACTTTCATGTGACTTCACCATTTTTTAGAGGAAGTCAAAATTGTATTAAATTCTATGTGACAACTTTCTTGTCTTTCAATTTCATTACCACTTGCATACAAACAAACACATACAATGTTAAAAGAAAATCACTTTCTCATTTTTTATCTTTCACTTGCATGTAAACAAACATCCTCTTAAGTTGACTAATTTTCCTTAAGTTTAGAAATGTTATAGATAACTCTATCTATTTTGAAAATTAGAGAAACTCCTTTCAAGTGTAGGGTGTCTCACAAAATTTCCCTAACCTTTCACACTTCTTACCAAAACCCTCCGACATCATTTCAAAACATAAAATATCTGAACTTTTGATAATCAACTCACGTTGTTACAAGAAATCATTAACCAGTAAAAAAGATCTTGATTAATTTATATCGTCTTCCCCCTCATTCTACCCTCTTTCTTTTATCCTAAAAAATCAGAGTAATTTTTTATGATTGAGCTATATTTTACATTTTTTTAGTCACCTACTTGCCACGTGACATTGTAGACCTAACGGTGTTAGATTACGTGGCATAAAGTGAGAATAGTTCATGCAGATACAAAGAAATCATTAATTAACCGGTAAAAAAAGATCTTGATTAATTTATATTGTTTTTCCTCTCTTTCTAACCTCTTTCTTTATCCTAAAAAGATCAGAGTAATTTTTTATGATTGAGCTATATTTTTGCATTTTTTCAGTCACCTACTTGAGGGGGTTATCTACAATATGATCAAACTTGAGGGGGTTTCTCAAATTAAAATTATTGAGGGGGATTTTCTCAGACACACCTCTTTTTTTGGTGGGGCAGGGGATGAGGGGTGCTTAAGTGAGAAAACTTCAGACAGCTATCTTAATTTTTCATAGTTGAGAGGGTTTTCTCAAATTAAAATGGTCAAATGGAGTTTTCTAAATTTAACCAATGATTTTATGTAGAGGAGCTCTCTATATGAGTTTCTTCTTTAATTTTTGTATCTAAAGATATTATTATGAGATTTTTTAAATATGGACATCTATAATCTGATAATGACTATAAAATATTTAATTAGTAGATTTTTCTATTTATGGATATTTTTAATTTGATGAGGATTCCTAAGTGAATATATTTTTATATTTAAATATATGATAATCAGATTTTTTTTAAATATGGATATGTATAATCTAATAAGGATTACAAAATAACCTTCAAGACTTGTTTATACACAATTAATTTGAATGAACCACTGTTCCTTTTGATCTATATATTTTTAGATGGTTCACAAGATATATTGAGTTTTAATTATTTCCATATCCAGTGATTGTAAAATTTAACTATTCAGAACAATACAACTAAAGGGACCTGTAGTAAGAGTATTGAAACATCATTATGTTTGATTTATAGATGTTGGAAAGTTCAAATTATGTGATTCATTTTTATAATCGATCGATGGGTAGCAACTAATAATATTTCCATGGAATTAAGTGATAAGCTTGTTAATTGCACTATGGTTGTGACACCTTTGAATGACCTCAAATTTTACTCAGGAAAGTAATTAGCTCCGATACTTTAATTGAGAAGAATAAAAACCCTCATTATTAGGCATATTATTTGTCGCGTGCCTATGCGGAAGCGTGCTCGCTCGCCAAACAAGTTGTAAGCACGGGAGAAGAATAACCAATCACATACGAGTACAATCCAAAATTGAAATACCATAGATCAATCCCAAACACAGAGATATACGTGGTTGGGCAATTTGCCTACGTCCACGGGGAGAGGATGAGGAGATTCCACTAAATCAAGGAGAGTACAAATGGTTACAATCTCACAAAACTCACAAACTAACCCTCAATCAAAGCTCTCAATTTGCTTATAATATTTCCCTCTCACAATGCTCAAAAAGTCTTTCTAATATCTGATTACAACTCTCCTCTTTTTGATGAACCTAATCTCTTCTAAGACGTTCCATATATATAGAAAACCTAAAACCAAAACATACTAGAAATTCTAAAATAAAAAATAAAACAAATTAGGAATCCTAATAACATGTTACCAAAACAGATTAAGAATCATGTTACCAAAATAAATTAGGAATCGTAATAACCTGTTATCTAATATTATTATGACGAGTTCAGCTAGAATCGACTTTAGTAGATAAGAGAATTTGTCCATCTAACTTTTTATCTATTCGTTTTTATTTTGAGAGTCGTGTTGGCATGTTATACATACATATTAAAGATAGCCACATACATCAACATGAATCTCAAAGCAAATAAATGGATGAAAGGTTGAATGGATAACTTTTTGTATCCACTCTAATGGATTCTAGCTCAACTCATATGATAACCTCCTTCCTTGCTTTGGCTTATTATAAGGTTCTTGAACTTTTATCTTAGATGATAACCTTAACTAGTGTCGAGGGCGGGATGAATTTGAATTGGCGAAAGGAGAGGCGAAAAGGTGTCTTCATTGCTCACGCGGTGGTGCGCGTCCTGAAGTGGCATTTAGTCTCCATCAATCAAGGTAATATCACTATCAAACCAGTGTCCCCTGGTCCTCAGACCTCTTCTCCACCAAAAGCAGAGGCTAAGCCATCAACTCTTCCGTTCTCAGCCTTCAACTCCACCAATTTTCCTCCCTCTTCCTCTCATTTCAACCTCAAAAACCACCAGCTTTCTCCTCGATCTTTTGCGGAGCTTTTAAAGAGCAAGGCCCACTCCCCCTCTCTCCTTCCCTCGTCGCAGCAAGGGATCCTCTCTCTGCCGTCGATTCTACCAGAAGAGGGCTGGACGGTGGTCTCCCATCGAAAAAAGCTTTGGTGGTCCAAGGAAGTAGCCCCGCACAAACCTTAAAGGTGCTTTCTCTGTGGGGATCGTTTCCATATGGCGAAGAACTGCTCGCTAGGTGATTTCAAGTGCTTTGCTTGCAACAAAATTAGGCACACCTCTATTAACTGTCCTAACAAGCTAAACCCTTCCCTTCAAAACATCTCGCCCCTATCTCCTTCTCCCCCTCCACTATTTGTCCCAAATATTACTCTTCACCCTTCAGTTGTCAGTACCATGGAGGAATTTGCTAGCTTTGGTTTCTTTAACCTTCAAGTAGGTAACCCCTCGTATGGAGAACTCATAGAAAATCTAGAGTTTCATCTCAAGGTTGATTGTTAGGTTTATGATGTTAGACAGATCTCCCCTTCATCCTACTTCATTCAATTTCCCAACGAAGAAACCCTTTCCCGAGCTTGCTCTAAGGACTTTTTTGATATGGGTTCCTTTGGTGAAGTCTTTTCGCCATGGTCTGAACAGATAGGGCTCAAGTCTCTTCCAAAGTTTGTGTATGCATAGGTTGAGAATGTGGATCTCCCTCTCCACTTATGGGATACAGATTTTTTTAAAAAATTTTGTTAGAGGATGTAGGGGATGTGGTGTCCATTTCATATGATGTTATCTTTAAGTGGCATGCTAGGGACTACAAAGTTTTGCTCGGTGTTAGGGATATCTCTGAGATTCCTAGGACAGCCACCTTCCGCTATGCTTCTCCGGATGATATCCACCTCATGGAAGGTACAGTGCATCTTAGGATAGGAGGCAAGCCGCTTCCAGCTAGTAAAGGGAAAATCAGAGAGTACTTTGAGTGCTTTGTTCACAGAGCAGGCGCTCCATCTCTTTCCTCAGATAATTCCCCCTTGTTTAGAAGCTCCAACGTCAGCAGTCAACAAGAATTTAGTAGCATCAGCCTCCTCCCCTCCCTAGGATAAGGGTAAACAGGTGAGGTGTGACAGGAAGGATCCATTAGGTCCCCCTTCATCAGGTGCATCTTTCCCTAGAGAATCATTCTGATCAACCTCCCAACCTCATTAAAGTGGTCTTCCAAGGAGTTCAGATCAACATTATTAAGGAATCATGGGCTACCCTCTCAGTCGCCTTCCTGTAGTCCAAGGAAGTAGCTCCCCAATCAGCTTCACCTGTACATGTAGATCCTCTTATCAGTTGCTCCTCTGACTCCTTTGATGTGGTATCTTCCTCCAATCCACCTCCTGTATTTGAGCATGTCAAGAAGAAGGGCAAGAAGAAGTCTATTAGGAAGAAGCTGGCTCAACTCCCTCACAGGAAGCACCTAATAATTATGAAAAGAAGCTTCCCTCCTGGGAGCTCGAAGGGTAACTCTCCCTGCTCCATGTCTACTCAGCCTTTTAAATCTACTTATTTACAGACTCTAAATGATATTGCTGTAAATTGTGGTATTAAGGAGCCAGTGGACTATAAAGCCCTCCATGCATTTTGGAAGCAAATAGCCTAGAAGTGAGGCCTACTTAGGAGTTTATCTCTTAGTAGAAGTAGTCAGCAGGATATTTTAGTGAAGATAGGTTCATGGAATGTGAGAGTGTTGAATAACCCAACTAAACGTAGGCTTGTAAAGGAATGTATCTCTCTGGCTAAAGTTGATCTTCTTGGCCTTCAGTAGACTAAACTTCATTCTCCCAACTCCCCTCAAAGTCAATACATTCCTATGGATCCTTAGCAAGAAAAATCTTCAAACTAAGAATAATTTGATCAAAAAGGGATGCTCGGGGAACTCATCCTGCTCCTTGTGCAACCAGGCAATGGAAACCCATGACCACTTGTTCATTTCATGCCCTGTTACCCAAGCAGCCTGGTCCACTTTGCTCCAATAATCTAACATCAGTCATTGGCCGCACGAGGTGATCAGATTGTTCAATGACAAAGAAGACTTCTTGGATAGTCAGCATCATAAAGTTATATGGAGGGTTCTGCCCCCCTGCACTTGTTGGTGCATCTGGAACAGCAGAAATAAACTTATTTTCAACAATATTCGTTATTCCTCTTCCGATATTGCGGCTAATTCTTCTTGTTTTATTCTATACTGGACAAGGGCCTCTAAAAGCAGGCGAGCAAAGAGAATGTTTGATGCTGCTATCAACATTGGTCTGCAAGAGATAGCTAAAACATCTGTAAATGATGTGGTTGAAGAAAACTTCCCTTAGGGGGACGAGCTCACAGCTGTCTTGCCCTCAGCCCCTTCTTAGATATCTCAGAAAACTCTCCTCTGATGTGGTATTGTTTTTTGGACTACGTTGTTTTCTCGGATCTTATGTGTTCTTCTGGCTGTTATGTCTTGGATGGAGCTAGTTTTTGGTAGGTTAGCAGGATGTAACGGTAGTTTATTTATAGATACTTTGTTTTTTACCTAGATTTCGGAAGGCTTGGAAGCTCGGAAGCTGTTGTCTGGAGGGTGATGACAAATTAAGGTCCGCTCCCCTCCGCCAACATCTTCTTTGCTTCCACCCCTTTCCTTTTGTTAATCCAAGTCATCTTTTGTACATTCTGGTTGATATATATAGTTTTATGAACATGGCAACTCGCCCTGTTTTTAGTTTCAAAAAAAAAAAAAAATCTTAGATGATAACCATTACTGAGTTCCTGACAGCAGATCAGGTTGCTAACAAAGTGGACATAAACTCTTAGTAAGATGAACAAGTTTGGGCATGAACCTTTCCATTTTTAAACTTGACCCAAAGCCTTTCTTGAGCTAGTGTTGAAAACGAGAATAAAAGGTGAACAAGATGACTAAGCAGAACATTATTTCAATTATCTATTAAACTAGATGCGCTAGTCAAATTAATTAGTGCCTTGATTGTTGGGAACGAGAAGATGCTTTCCGTTTGTGTGTGAGTTATTCTCACTGCATAATTTTTCACTTTATCCTATCATAATCAAACAATAGCGAGAATAAAGAGAAAGGTTTAAAGGAAAAAAAGTTACTAGTTAGCTACCCTTATCAATCAAAACCCTAGAACCCTAGAAAGATACTATGAATAGAAGACTAGAATCACGAACGCACGTGGTCCCAATCTTAAAAGCCTTAACCCTATTCATGGCCCCATCTAATCAGATTGCATATCATTTAGCGTCCAAGTTCATTCATGGTAGATATTAGCTAGCTTAGTGCTTGTTGTGGACCCACACTAATCATGTTTTTAGAGGAGCACTTCTGTGTTATGATCTTCATCTGACATCTCAAATAACTTATTTTTAAGTTAATTTCATATGGACATCTTTCAGAATTCAGAGATATGTTCTAATAGCAATTTTTTTATAGTTCACATTTTGAGAAATTCGAGTAGGTTATGATCTATAACATATTAACATTAATGATGCAGGATATGTGCTCTTGAATCATTAAAATCTAAGGTACGTATCTTGATTTTAAAAGTAGGCATCAATTAAATAAAATCACTGGATGTACTCACTCATGTGTTATTACAACTACAATCTTACTTATAAATCTTTTGAGATGTGTAATATCAATGTATTAATCATTTGAATTATTAGCATTGATCTTTTTCTATTTTGAAGGAAGAGCTTCAAGCTAAAGCCTAAGGAATCTCAATAATTGTTGAAACATAGGAGGATCATTGAGTAGACCACAAATAAATCACTCTTAAAAGTAGAGAAAGACTAAAGGAAAGGAAGAGGAATGAATATGTTTTAAAGAAAATAAAGAGAGACAGCATCTTCGAATCTTACCCTTTAATTACCAATGTGGATAAGTAAATCAAAAATCCTAAAAAGGATTAATATAAATGAAGGTGAGATCTACTCATAGAATCATAGGAGCCTTCTATTAGGATGTAGTCCATACAATAGCTCTTGTTTGAGTAATAATAAATTTTCATTGGTTCTATTAATTGTTTGAGATGATATAGTATATGTAAATACATGTATAAAAAGTGTACAAGGCAAAACGATGCGAAAATTAGCTCAACCTGATTTTAGTCTCCTCACCATCAATGGGCCATAATGACTCATTGATGGTAGGACAAGCTCATCAACGGTCAGTTGCACACATCGATAGTTTTTAATCTGGTTACTTTCATATCACTGATGGGCCTCTTAACCATCGATGGTTCCTTGACACCGCTGATGGTTGAGATCCACTATCTATGGTAACGTTGGCAGATTATAGAATTTTAAATTTAATTGTAGCCATTTATTGTTTATTTTATCTCCAATCTCTATCACATTTAGGATATCTCTTTCCTAACATATTGGAGAGTTTATATATTGAAAGAGACAAAGAAAAGAGGAGAGTTCTAGGTTTTGAATTATGAATAGATTTCATTGAGGAGAGTTGTCCTTGTATTTATCATCTACAACATTTTTCATTCTACTACGCTTAGATTCATTGAATGATGGTTTGTTAACAAATAGGCTATAAGAACTTTCATATTTTCTGTGCTTTAATTGCGATTGTTTAGTTTTCTTTTGTATTTATTTTTATGGCATACTCAAGCTAGTTGTAAGCCTACTAAATCTAGTCTCATGCACCAAATATTTCTTTTTAATTCACTTGTGGCAAATGAGAGTTGGACATTGATTGCTATATAATTTCCACTACATTAAAAGTAGAAAGTTGCACTGAAAATAAGAGTTATATAGTTTTATACGTGTGTTCCATTGACATTAGATCTATCTTAAATCTAGGGGAGAAAAAGCTTTCTTTTCTAGCCCTTTTTTTTTGTTAATTGTGAACGAGAAAGGAGCCATGGGACCCACCCACGTGAGAGCAA
>BQKN01000400.1:217791-232411 GCA_022839385.1 Asparagus kiusianus | reverse complement strand
TAAGTCGACTTATCAGTCTGCATAAGTCGACTTGGCAGAGCGAAAAACAGCAACTGGAGAAGAGATCATAAGTCGACTTATCAGACCTGATAAGTCGACTTGCCAGAGCTCAAAATCAACATTCCAGAACAGATCGTAAGTCGACTCATGCACAAGCATAAGTCGACTTACCATAAGTCGACTTATGCCTGTGCATGAGTCGACTTATGACCAAAAAACTGCTTTTTCTAAGTTCTTCTCCACACTATATTATCGGAAAATGCAGCGGTCGCGATAATATTTTGAGCAGTCATGTTGAGGGATCTACGAGTGTAGGAAATTGACACCCTTGAATTAATTTTAATTAAGCATCAAAATGTATTCATGTGCGATGTGACGTACTTTTCGTCACGACGGGGAGGTGGTGGGTGTGAGAATTAATGCAGTTGATGAGCACTTGTACATTACTACTGACATGTGTATTGAAGTATTTAAAAGTGGATGCAAATCTTATTGCCTCAAAAATACCTGCATGTGCTACAACGATGAGTGTATAACGTGAACCAAATATTCATGTTGCCACGTCATAAATACTCCCTTTATTCATACTTCCGCTTAAATCCCAGAATGATCGATTGAGGCCGTTGAGAAGCTCCATCGACATTATTTGTGAGATATGTTGAGGGGTGCATGTGCCTTCCGAGTCGATTCCATTACGAAGTTTGATTTGCATGCATGCTTGAGTTGGGCAGAGTGGGTTGCATGTTGACAAGATACTCGTCAACTCTTTTAATTAATAATGCTAGAGAAATTAATAGGGTGAGACTAAAATATAAACTCACATCTCGCTTTTTACAAACAACAACATATTAATTGTAATGGCATGAGCGCTTGTACTTCATCTTCTTTGAACAATTAGGAGACTATCCTGAAGTTCATGAGAATGAGGTATAGGTGGAGATGCTGCAGCATTCCAGATGTCTCATGCACCGGTGCAATCAAACAATAGATGATCCGCTATCTCAACATGTTCTCTACACAATGCTAAATATTACTGCGGTGCAACACACAAATTTGTTGGTAACTCGTTGAAGAGAGAATGTCAAATGAAGTGTTTCATGCAAGGGATGACGTAAGTATGCTTCCGTAATTTCTTTAGAACCGCCGAGAATATGGGATTATATGAAGGTGTGTGCAGAGTAGTGGACCGAAGAAGTGAGTAGCATGATTGTTGGATATTAAAATAATTTTTTAATCTTAAGAAAAATGTGCATGCAGCCATTCTTGAAAAAAAATACAAGATGACAAACTTGCCAAAATTTTGTTGAAAAATGGGAAAAAGCGGTGGGCCCCCCATGCATAGTAAAATATATTATTTTATTAGTGCATAGTATTTTCCCAAACGCTATAAATAGACCTCAAATTCTTAAGGAAAATTCATTCCAAAAAATAACAATCAATATATACAGATATAGATTGTAAAATAGCTGGTGCTTATAGGAATTTTGCCTGATAGATCGAGGAGATCTTTTGCCTGATAGATCGAGGAGATCTTTGTCTTATAGATCGAGCAGATCTTTGTCTTATAGATCGAAGAGATCTTGACAGTACTGGGTTAGTGCACACCAGAGTACTGGACTGCTGTTCCTGAAAGCAATTTGGCCTTGGGATCCTTGCACCGGAGTAGGCCAAATAATGATTTAAGCACAACGTTTTACAAACACACAGCAGCTGAGCTGAAAATTTTAATTACTGCACTTTAGTATTTTGTTCAATTTTGCTGTTATATATCTGTATTACTCCAGATTTAACCACAGGCGCCAACAATCTTAAAGCATTATTTCGATCTACCATGGATCCTGCGAGTTCTCTTGGAGTGGACTGTCTTAAGTTATAAAATTTTGACGGATCCAACTTTAACGCATGGCGTCGGGAAATTATCTTCGGGATGCAACTCCTGAAAATATACTATGTGGTTTCTGAAGAAAAACCTGACTCTGAAGAAGACTCTGAAGCTGGAGCCTCTTGGGCTAGAGATGGTCACTTTTGCAGGAGTTATCTGCTTAACTGCCTGGCCGATCATCTAGCAGATGCTTACACTAACAAGCCCTCTGCAAAGGAAATCTGGAATGCTCTGGAGGACCAGTACAAAGATGAGGAGAAGCTGTCCAAATCTCACCTCATTGACAAGTTTCTGGACTTAAAGTTTGAAGATGACACTGAGGTTTTGCCTCAAGTCAAAGAGCTTGAAAAGCTTGTTATGAAGCTGAAGGATGAAAAGATCAGTCTTTATCAAACCTTCATTTCTGGTGTAATTGTCAACAAGCTTCCTCCATCTTGGATGTCATTCTCCACTGACATTCGCAGAAGGAAAAGGCAGGTGACTCTGTCTGATTTGAAGAGGTTCATTCGAATCGAGGACGAGACTCGGACTCGCACAAAGACTGAGCTCATTGCTAAGTAGAAGGCGTCTGCTAACATGGTGGCTGCTAACTCTGAAAAGGGTAATAATTCATCTTTTAAGAAAAACAAGTCTTTAACAGAAAGAAGAACCAGAATCCGAAGAACCTGAACGTTCAGAAGAAGGAGTTCAAGAGGAGCGGTAAATGCTTCAACTGTGGGAAATGATATTTTGCCAAAGACTGCAAAGCACCAAAGAAGGAAACAACACACAATGTCAATCAAGTTGATGATTGTGTGGCCATGCTCTTCCAGGTAACAACTCCAAGCAACATCTCTAGTTGGTGGTTAGATACGGGTGCTACTTGTCATGTATGCTCCAATAGAGATATGTTCTCTTCTTATGTTGCTACAAAAGAGAACGTATCAATGGCTGATCGTTCTGTGGTTCCTGTTCTTGGAACTGGGACTGTGGTGCTGACTCTTTCTTCGGGAAAGACTCTCACATTGAAGGATGTGAAACATGTACCCTCAATTGCCAAAAACTTAGTCTCTGGAAGCATGCTGTGTGATGCAGACATGAGGCTGGATTTCCAAGGAGGAAAGGTTGTATTATCCTTCAAGAAAATGTATTTTGGTAATGCATATCGTACTGATGGCATGTATAAAATCAGTATGAGTGCACTCAACCCTGTTGTAAATGAAGTATCCTCTTCTGCTTACTCCTCTGTGTTATGGCACAATAGGCTGGGACATGTAAATTATAAAAAAACTATCCAGCATGGAGAAATTAGGATTACTTCCAAAATGTGGGGGTAACAAACCTGAGCAGTGTGAAATTTGCGCGCAAGCAAAGCTGACGAGGAAGCCATTTTCAAGTATCACGAGGAGCACCAAATTGTTAGATCTGATTCATTCAGATACTTGTGACTTCAAGAGCTTCGTCACTCGTGGCGGCAAGAAGTACTTCATCACCTTCATTGACGACCATTCTCGCTTCTACCACGTTTACCTGCTGAAATCTAAAGATGAAGCATTCAGCAAATTTACCGAGTTTCGGACTCGAGTGGAGAAGCAGCTTGGACTACAGGTGAAAAAACTCAGGAGCGACAGAGGAGGAGAATACCGATCTAAGGAATCGGAAGCATACTTCAAGGAGCATGGAATCATTGCAGAAACTACTGCTCCGTATTCTCTGCAATCTAATGGGATTGCAGAAAGAAAGAATCACACATTGACCGAGATGGTGAATTCGATGCTAATCACATCTGGTCTACCTACCTGCTATTGGGGAGAGGCTTTGCTAATGGCAAATTGGATTCTGAACAGAATACCCTATTCCAAAACTGATAGTACTCCTCATCAGTTATGGTTGGGATATCCAGATTCTTTGGATAATCTCAAAGTATGGGGGTGTCTCGCTTATGTTCGAATTCCAGATATCAGAAGGCCTAAGCTTGGACCAAAGGCAAACAGATGTGTGTTTCTTGGCTTTGCTGGAGATAGCAATGCATGCAGGTTTCTGGACCTTAGAACCAACTCCATCATTGAAGCTCGGGATGCAGAATTCTTTGAGGATAAGTTTATCAAAAATAAAGGCTTATTGCTCAAAGATATAGCAGAGAATGCTAGTACATCAGATGCACAAGAGGAGCCAGTCAATGATGAAGGAGTTATCGAACCATCTTCCAAGCACGCCAGAAGACAGAAAGATTTTGGAGATGACTTCATCAACTATAATGTGGAAGGAGATCCATAGACTTTTCAAGAAGCAATGCAGTCAACAGACGTTCTTCTGTGGAAAGAAGCTTCGATCGAACAATGGAAGACCAGTAGAGTAGCTGAGGTACTCAAAGATTATTGGGAGTCTCATATACGCGATGAGCTGCACAAGGTCAGACATTGTATTCGTTGTAGGAATGCTTAGTAGATTCACAAGTAATCCTGGAAAGCTTCATTGGGATGCTATCCAGAGATTAATGAGATACTTAAAAGGAACTACAGGTCTGGGCCTATTCTACACTGGATATCCAGGTGTAATCGAAGGCTATTCAGATGCGAGCTGGTGCTCAGAACCAGATGAGTGCAGATCTACTGGAGGATTTGTCTTCACTATGGGTGGAGTTGCCGTCTCATAGAAGTCTAAGAAACAGACCATGATTGCGCAGTCATCGATGGAATCTGAATTCTTCGCACTATGTGTTGCAGGAGATAAAGCTGAGTGGCTCAGTTGTATTCTTCGAGACCTTCCATTGACGGAATTGCAAGATGCAATTACTATCTATTGTGATAATCAAGCGGCGAGTGTTGTGGCAGCAAACTCGATGTTCAATGGAAAGAAGCGAACCATTCGTCTAAAGCATGGCTATTTGAGAGAGCTCATTTGTCAAGGAGTCATCTCTGTGATTGACGTCCGATCTTCAGAGAATGTGGCTGATCCTTTGACTAAGGGTCTGAAAAGGGACACAGTCAAAAGGACGTCTGCTGGAATGAGTCTCAAAGTTTTGTAAGTCTTACAAATACTTACTATGTCTATTAAATTGTTAGTTCAAAGCTTATGCTACTAATAATAAGATAATTGGTTCAAAAGTCAAGTAATGTTTGCAAAGTTTGGTGAGTCTTACAAATACTTATCATTTACATCTAGTTATTAGTTCAAAGCTTATGCTACCAATAGCAAGATAAATGATTCAAAAGTCAAGTAAGATTTACAAGTGAAAGGGTTCAAATTTTCTTGGATTAGTCGGTGTCTAAGGCAAGGTTTGGGGGTTGCGTAACGCGCTCCGTAAGGAACGAGGTACTTAATTGATCTTTGATCAACCTTTAATACTATCCTTACCTGGCTGAACTACCCGAGTAAAACTTTAATCTTTTCACCTAGAATCCTATCATGTAAAGGGGATGGCTGTTAAGCCTTAATGAGTCCAAAGCATTTCAGATGCGGGGTGTTAGATAGGAAACACACCTAAAGGACTCACCTAGAATCCTATCATGAGAGAGGATGATTTTTAAGCCTTAATGAGTTCAAAGCATTTCAGATGCAGGATGTTTGATAGGAAACATGCCTAAAGAACTCACCTATGCATGGTTGGAGATTTGACCGTCACTTATGGTGTCTTGTGGAATGATACCTAGAGTCCTAGCAGAAATCAGGACATGCACAGGGCTATAAATGTGCAAAGGCAAAGGCAAAGGCAAAGGCAAAAACAAGTGTCGTTCAAAGTAAAAACTACCACAGATAAGTTTGATCTTGTGTGATCGCCGGATTTTTAGATATGTGTTGGTTCAAGTCTCTACGACACCATGCATCTATCTTTTATTCAGTTGGTCTAAAGGGGATTCAAGTCCTTGCGACATCTTCCTTATGCACAATGATTGAAACGACGACACCGTTACATGACACTAGTTTAAAAAATTTGTGGGGGATTGCTGGATATTAAAATAATTTTTTAATCTTAAGAAAAATGTGCATGCAGCCATTCTTGAAAAGAAATACAAGATGACAAACTTGCCAAAATTTTGTTAAAAAATGGGAAAAAGCGGTGGGCCCCACCGAAAAAAATTTAGGACGTGGGCCCCACATGCATAGTAAAATATATTATTTTATTAGTGCATAGTGTTTTCCCAAATGTTATAAATAGACCTCAAATCCTTAAGGAAAATTCATTCCAAAAAACAACAATCAATATATACAGATATAGATTGTAAAATAGCTGGTGTTTATAGGAATTTTGCCTGATAGATCGAGGAGATCTTTTGCCTGATAGATCGAGGAGATCTTTACCTTATAGATTGAGGAGATCTTGACAGTACTGGGTTGGTGCACACCAGAGTACCGGACTGCTGTTCCTGGAAGCAATTTGGCCTTGGGATCCTTGCACCGGAGTAGGCCAAATAATGCTTTAAGCACAGCGTTTTACAAACGCACAGCAGCTGAGTTAAAAATTTTAATTACTGTACTTTAGTATTTTGTTCAGTTTTGCTGTTATATATCTGTATTACTCTAGATTTAACCACAGGCGCCAACAATGATTGCTAGTGAATGCGCATCACAGGAGGGTAGCCATGAAAGAGTATCTAATCAACAAGGATCTCGCTAGTATTGCTCTTCCTCTAGAGGGTTCCTCTGGACTACCTTGGGTCCTTTGGCTTACATAATTCCTCTTCCTTTGGGTTTTCTCATCGATCCATCATCTTTCCTTCAAGGTTCGCTCATTAGGGTTTCTCATCACCCAAGAGACACTATCACTCCCTAAGGAGTTTTATCCACTTAAAGGTTTATACAAAACACTTAGGAGCAGCTTCTGCCTTACCGGGAATTATCTTCTTTCTACAAGAGGGTTTGCAAACAAACCCGCATGTGAAAAAAGAATAACTTTGGTCTTCATCAATTGAGATCTATTCTTCGTTTAAGGCGTGAGCTTCATAAAGGGATGACGTCAACACCTTTCACCCCATCATATAGTCCACGGAGATCATCAACTTTTCTCTATGAACATACTGTCAAGATCTTGCCCAAATAAAAATAAAAGTGAGCATACTGGATCTATAATCTGCTCGTCCAAGTCACGACAATATCTTTATCCCCAATTTGAGCGGAAAACACACCTCTGCATGGGAGAAATTAGCCATCACTACTACCACTAATGTTGATGGATATCAAGTGGTAGATATAAATGCTTTAATAATCTTGATACATCTATTATTGAAGCTGAATCATTCCATGACCATCAAAAGGAAGTTCCACACCGTTCCATCCTAGGCTTTGACCTTCCATCCTAGGCTTTGACCATGTCAAGTTTTGAGGCATAGAAATGCTTCTTTCGGTTTTTTCTTCCCTTTAAATGAACGAGTTCAAATACAACTGCAAGGTTATCATATATCTGCCTACCATAAACAAATACACTTTAATTTTTAGAAATAAGCCTTGGCAGATAATGTCAGAGTCTATTTGCAATAATTTTTGTTACAATCTTGTAGATCACATTACAAAGTCCTATTCTAGAGCAAGTCCTACATCTTATTATGCTATATTTGATTGGAGGAATTTTAGTGATTTAACAGACTAATTTTGAAAAAAAAAATTCATAATAATAGAGAGACCTATTAGCAATTTCAGTGATATGAGGGCCTCATTAAAAACATCAAAAGATTTGAGGCACTAATGAAAAAAACTTTTTTCCTAATAATTTAAAATAAATAAAAAAGCAAAAATGAAGAATGTAAGTTAAAATGATTCAACAACTGTGTAGGGGGCAGTCTGACTTTAGTAGGCAATCTTTTCATTGCTAACGTGCCCCTCCGCCTAGATTCAAATGGGGAAGAAGAAGAAAAATAGCAACAACGGAATCATTAATAGAGAGTTGAGGGATTCAGTGTTTGTTTATCCTTCTTCATCTAGAGTTGGAGATGGATCAAATGTGATAGTGAGCTCTTCGATCTCTGTTGGGATGGAGAGTACAGGGCCAAAGGGGGCAAAGAGGAAAGTGCAAATGGATAAAATTCTAGCTAGAACGAATCGTCTGTCAGATCCTCAATTGCCTCAGTTGCGTTTTGGTATCTTGATTACTCGTCATCTGAGTAAGTCTCCTCATTCTATCTCATGGGCGGATGAAGTTAATGATGATATTGAGTCTGGTTTGATTGAGAATACCTCTTTGGATGAAGATAATATTGGAGTTTGTAATCCTGTTATTGCTCTATGAATGGAAATGATGAGATTGGAAATCCTGATCTGGAAAAAGTTACTAATGAAAAATCTGATAATGTGGTACAGGAAAATGATGAGAGTATGGACAATATTGATCCAGAAATTAGGAAAACTTTTGTTAGCCTTTTTGTAGATAATAGAAAATCTGGAAATGGTTTATGCTTAAATTCCGTTCCATCTCCTTAAACTAATACTGTTACATTCTCAGTGGAAGAATGGAAGGAAGGGGGAAGATTACTAGAAATATGCATTGATAGGCCATGTCATTGGACTGAATGTCAAGTTCAAATCTATGGAATCCTATGTTAATAAGCTATGGGGTAAAATTTCAATTCCGAAAGTTTCCTTAATTAAGCAAGGGGTATTCCTATTTGATTTTTAATCTGAAAAGCAAATGCGAGATGTGCTAGAGGCAGAACCTTGGTTCTTTGGATCTAGACCAATGGTTCTAAAGCCATGGACTATAGATACAGATTTGGAGAAAATCCAAGATTATAATTATCCAATGTGGGTTCAGTTCCCTAATTTGTGACTAAATATATGGACTCTTACTGGTATTAGTAAAATTGCAAGTCTTATTGACAATCCAATTACAACTTATAAGCTCACAGCTACAAGGCGAAGATTGAATTATGCTAGAGTTTTATTGGAAGTGAAGCTACCTCTTAAAGAGCCTTTACCTGATCAGCTTATTATTCAAGGTTCTGATGGCAAGAGTTATAACCAGAAAGTCTTATATGAGCTCAAACCTAGGTGGTGCTCATTATGTAATATTGTTGGACATGAGACTGAACAATGTAGAAAGTACACTTTTAAAAAGAAATGGGTACCTGTCAACAGGCAGACTGAAAATGATGCACAAGACCTTGTTGAACATGTGCAGCATCAAATGTTAAGAAGAATAATAAAACTGCACATTCTGGAAAAGATGCACTAGTCCATGAGAAGCATGTACAACAAGGGGCTGTTGAGAGTGGAGTCTATGTTGGGCAATCTGGCCAATTTGTATCGGTTTCTGAAAAACATGCACAACAAGATAATGTAGTGCAGGAAATCAATTATAGTAAATCTGGGCCTAACAATACAATTCAACTTTCACCAACTGTTAATGCAACTAGTCTCACAAGTGTAAATAGAGCTAGTGCAACAAGAAGACTTAATGCAAATATTATTGGACCTTCTTGTATTCAAGCATCTCACTTCTCTTTTTCGGATCACCAGATATCTGATTTAGACCCTCTTGTATTGATAGGGGTGGGTTTTCTCAATAATGTATCTGACCTTCTGGAATATAAGAGGATTTAATAAATCCTCTAAACATTTGATTATTAAGCATTTTATTCATGATTACAAACTTTCTTTTTTAGCTCTTTTAGAAACAAAAGTTGCTGGTAGTAATATGCAGCTCATAGCTAAGAAAGTAGCCAAAGACTAGGAATGGAACTCAAATTTTCACGAAGCTAATAACGGTAGAATCTAGATTCTCTAGAATAATGATATTCTCACAATTCAGAGCATAATTTCCTCAGAGCAATATATGACTTGTTCAATAGAATCAAAAGATGGCAGACTTTCTTGTTTAATTACAGTTGTCGATGCTCTCAATCAAGTGGAAGGCAGGAGAGCTCTCTGGCAAGATTTACTGACATTTAAACAGAATGTTAATGGTCCTTGGTTGGTTGGTGGTGATTTTAATACTATTATCAATAATGTAGAGAAACTTAGAGGTGCACCAGTATCTGATTCTAACACTGTAGATTTACAGAATTTTGTCATCTCTAGCCAATTAATGCATATTAGGTCAACTGGGTGTCATTTTACTTGGTGTAATAAGCAAGAGGTTGATACAAGAGTCTGGTCCAAATTAGATAGAGTTTTGGTTAATGAAGATTGGATTCATCACTATACATCTAGTCAAGTGGAGTTCCTAATGCCAAACTATTCTGATCACTCTCCTGCTCTGTTAACAATAGGAGATGAAGATTTTGAGGGTAAAAGGCCATTTAAAATTTTTAATATGTGGGCTAAACATCCTGATTTTATTCCAGCAGTTAAATTAGTTTGGGAATAAGACATCAGTGGTTACAATATGTACAAGTTTCACACTAAGTTCAAAGAGCTGAAGTCTATCCTAAAGGAGTTGAATAAGAAACAATTCATGAATATAAGTGAGCAAGTGATAAGAGCAAGAGGGGAATTAGCTAAAATTCAAAAGCAGCTAAATGATGATCTTTTTAACTCAAGATTGATATCCAAGGAGAAAGAATGCATCAACAAATATGTCAGGCTGTTAAACTGTGAGATTTCTTTTTATAAACGAAAAACCATTATCAATTGTGGATTGCATGGGGATAAATGCTCTTAGTTTTTTCACTCTATTATGAAAACTAAAAGGCATCATAACAGAGTATTATCCCTATACACTGAGAATGGATCTAGGATTACTAACATGTTTGGGATTATAACGGAGTTCATTGATTATTACAAAAAACTTTTGGGTACTGTAGTTTCCATTGCTAATCCTGATCCGGATGTGATTTGAAATGGCCATATTCTCTCTCCTAATCAAAGTAACACTTTGAGTCTTCCTATTACTAGGGAGGAGATCAAGTAGGCTGTTTTCTCAATGTCAGATGGAAAAGCTCCTGAACCAGATGGTTATAATGCTTCTTTCTTCAAGTCAGCTTGGGATATCATTGGTGAAGACCTCTATCTAGCTAGTAAAGAATTTTCTGTTCCGGGAAGCTTCTTGGTACGTTTAACTCTACAACTATTACTTTGGTACCTTAAATCCTTAGTCCCAAAACTTTCTAATTTTCAACCTATATCATGTTGCAATTTTGTTTATAAAGTTATAACAAAAATTATTGCTAGTAGAATTCAAAAAGTTATAGGATACTTGGTTAGTGATGCACAAAGTACCTTTGTCAAAGGGAGGCTTATTTCAAGTAATATCATGTTAGCTCATGAGCTTATCAAGCATTATGGTAGAAGGCATATTTCACTAAGAGCTATCCTGAATGTTGATTTGAGAAAAGCATTTGACACCATCAGCTGGAATTTTCTTAGATCCATGTTAGAAGGATTAGGGTTTCCTAGCAATATGATAATGTGGATTATGGAATGTACTTCCACCCTAAAATACTCCTTATCTCTAAATGGTTCTTTGCATGGATATTTTCAAGGAGCAAGGGATTTAAGACAAGGTGATCCCCTTTTTCCTTATCTATTTGTGACTGGGATAAAATATTTATCAAGGAAGCTAAGTGCACTCAAAAATGACAGCTTGTTTAAATTTCATCCAAAATGTTCTAGGATGGAGATCACTCACTTGATCTTTGCTGATGACCTTCTTCTTTTTGCTAGAGCTGACATGAATTCTATAACAAGAATATATAATTGTCTTCTTGAATTTAGTCGAGTATCAGGTCTGGAAGCTAATCGTACAAAGTTCTATGTATATATGAGTGACATTGATGATAACTTGAAGTCTCAAATATGCACATATCTGAACTTTTCAGAGGGGGTGCTACCAGTGTGTTACTTGGGTTTGCCATTAATCTCAAAGAGATTATCATGTCTGGACTGCTCTTCACTGATAATAGGATTTCTGAATAATTTTTCAACTAGCAAAAGAAGAGCAATCTGTCATATGCTGGGAGGCTTCAACTGATCAAATCAGTTATTTTGGGTGTACAAATCTTTTGGACTAGTAACTATATATTGCCTATTAAGGTGCTCGAGAAAATTAATAGCTTATGCTCAGCTTTCCTATGGAATCAGAGCAGAATTTGTTTGACACAAGTGGCTTATTTGAAGAAGCTTCTACAACGATTTCATGTTAGCATGGATACGAAGCCAGTTAGTGTACCTTTGGGAGCCCATTTGAAGCTTTTAGCTGACTTCTTACCGAAGACAGTTGAAAATAGAGAGTTGATGTCGAAGACTCCATATGCGAGCGTGGTTGGGAGCTTGATGTATGCGATGGTATGTACAAGACCAGATTTATCACTGACGGTGAGCATGGTTTCGAGATACATGCACGATCCAGGAGTGGGTCATTGGGACGTCGTGGGATGGATTTGAGGCACATTATAGATATGCTCAATGTTGGTTTGGTTTATGAGCAGGACACTGGAGGTGGGCACTTGTGCATTGGCTATGTTGATTCGGATTATGCCGGGGATTTGGATAAGCACCGGTCTATGACGGAGTATGTGTTCACTTTGACCCGTACGCCGGTGTGTTGGAGATGCACCTTAAAGTCTACGGTGGCTTTGTCTACGATGGAGGCAGAGTATATGACAATAACAGAGGTTGTGAAGGAGGCTATTTGGCTTCGAGGGATTTTGGAGGAACTTGGTATATCGTAGCGGTCCGTCACTATTCATTGTGATAGTATAAGTGGTATCTATTTGGCAAAGAATCAGGTTTTCATGCGAGGACGAAGCACATTGATGTTCGTTATCACTTTGTTCGAGATGTTCTTGAAGATGTCCATGTGGAGATTGTGAAGGTCCACACGAAGGATAATCCGGCGGATATGCTCACTAAGGTGGTTTCGAGCAATAAGTTTGTTCATTGTCAAAACTTGTTGCACATTCGTGATTGTTGAGACCGTTGACGGCCATTTGGATGAACTACGGGCGGTTTGATCCCTTGGGAGAGGGGGTACGTAAGCAACCACATTGGTATAGCCGAATTTGGTGAAACGACGCATTGGTGCTCATGTTGGTGTTGGCTCACTTTTGAGAATACTTCGCCGAGGTGGAGAATTGTTGGATAGCAGGTTCCTAATCTGTTTTGGTAATATGTTATTAGGATTCCTAATCTATTTTGGTAACATAATTCTTAATCTGTTTTGGTAACATGTTATTAGGATTCCTAATTTGTTTTGTTTTGGTTTTAGGTTTTCTATATATATGGAACGCCTTAGAAGAGATTAGGATCATTAAAAAGAGAAGAGTTGTAATTAGAGATTAGAGACTTTTTGAGCATTGTGAGAGGGAGATATTGTGAGCAAGTTGAAAGCTTTGGTTGAGGGTTAGTTTGTGAGTTTTGTGAGATTGTAACACTTTGTACTCTCCTTGATTTAGTGGAATCTCCCATCCTCTCCCCGTGGACGTAGGCAAATTGCCGAACCACGTATATCTCTGTGTTTGTGATTGACCTGTCGTATTTCAGTTTTGAATTGTGCTCGTGTGTGATTGGTTATTCTTCTCTCGTGCTTACGACTTGTTTGGTGAGCGAGCACACTTCCGCGTAGGCGCGCGACAAAGTTAAAAGGAGCAAGAGGTACATTAATTTTAATAATCATATCCTATCCATAATTATATGGAATAGATTATAAGATGTTAATAATCATGCACGCGATACAAATACTTCTGCGGATACATCTAAGATTTTGCACCCCTAAAAAGTTCACATGATGGCTGTTTCTCACTACGGGCAAGGCCAGAAATTATGTCACAAATCCGTTTCAAGTATATTATCTTCGGTACGTGGAAGTGCTTAAGTAGGTAGTAGAAAAGGACATGTAATAATACAATATTATTTCGGAAAGATCTGTATGTTAAATTCTCAAAGGGTTTAATTCCCATGCTTCTCCGTGACTAGCTGTGAGTGATCATGCTCGCGAATTGAAATTCCCATAGCCCTAAGGCGCAGAACTCTAGATAGACAAACGGACAATTTAAAATGAATTAAAACTTCCCCTGACGCGTATTAACTGATCATAAGCCCGTCCCTGTGAAAACAAATTTTGATTGTTAATTTTGAATTGAAAGCTAAGACGCACCCTCACACTCTTAAAATTGAGAGTCCCAAAATTTTTTTATTAAGATATATAAAAAGAAGCATCCAGAGAAGAAACCTTAATTATCTTTAGGCTGCCCTAAGAATAAGTAGGGAATGCCTCTTTATTGAGGGCAGGTAGATAGTATTTTATTCTCTTCAATTTGAACTCCGGTCCACTTGCAAGTCATTGTAGTTCCTCCTTTTTTTTTAATTAATATTTGTAGCTTTTATATATTTTTATTGGATAATTTTAACTAAATCATGCTTACTAAACTAGTCCTACACTACTACGAAAGAAATTAATTATATGAGGCCATTCTACTTGGAGTGCCATCAAAGTTAAATGAGTTGTCAAAGATCCCAAAATCTCTAGCTAAGTGTAATAGTTTAGGAGTAGTTTGAAAAGCATAGAATTATTACCTTTGCTATCGGTTTATCTGTTTTCCCCAATGACCACCATAAGTTAATGTAGATTATTTGTAAAGGCTTCAAACCTTACAAGCCCCTTAAAGGCTTAAACTAATAAATTTGTCCAATGCTTGCAGTCTCATGAACTATTTTTACTAGTTCATACGTGTCCCTAAACTGTTGATTCTTTTTTGCATATGTTAACGTATAAGCATTAGATTGTGCAATATATTTGGGATTGCCCATTGATTCTTCATTGATTGCCCATTGATTTTCTTCCTTTTTATTTCTTTCCTTTTTAGCCGGTTGATGTATATATATATATAT
>BQKN01000400.1:173636-183720 GCA_022839385.1 Asparagus kiusianus | reverse complement strand
CCCCCTTATCCTCCAACCGGCGCACGAGGCTAAACTGTTCCCTTTCCTCCAACCGGTGCACGACGTTAAACTACCCCCTTATCCTCCCACTAGTGCAAGAGTCTAAAACTGCTTCCTTTACTCCGATAAGTATACGAGTATAAACTGCTCCTTTACTGCAATAAGTATACAAGTATAAACTGCTCCTTTCTTCCAACCGGTGCACGAGGTGAAACTGCTCTTTTCCTCCAACCGGTGCACGAGGTGAAACTGCTCCTTTCCTCCAACCGGTGCACGAGGTGAAGCTGCTCCTTTCCTCTAACTGGTGCATGAGACTAAACTGCTCCTATCCTCCGACTAGTATATGATGTTAAACTGCTCCCTACGCTCTTAATCCAAACGCCTCGAAAGGCTAAGGATAGAGGAGAAATTTTAGCATTGAGCCTAAGAGAAACTCCTCGACAACTTACCATGCTAAGGGCAAGAGCATGGCTAGTCCAACTCAAACGGCAGTTGGTAAAAACAAATCAAGTCCATTAATAGCTGAGGGTTTGCTCAAAATCCTAGAAGGCGATCATCAGATGCGAGTGAAGAGGTCAACTTCACTGAGCTCGTTGGAAGGCTCCTCACTCTATCTGAGCAGGGATCACTTTACAGGTCTTCATATCCAAAGTGTTCCAGACCCCATGCGGCCTGATTCAGGTCTGAAAACTTTGGAGGAGGTTCTGTAGGCAATAAAAATTATCTTTATCCCTATCAGAGAAGTTCAGAACAAGACTGCTAAAACCTCATCCGAAAGAGCAAAAAGGGGGAAAATGTTGATATCTCTTAAACCGTAAGGAATTTGGCAAAACGGAGCCAGCAAACCCTCATTGGAGGTTTGGTTGGCTCCGTCTCGTCGAGATAGTCGATTTTTATATATAATTTGTCAAATTCCAACTTATGGTTTGAAAGTTATGGCATGTTCTTCGTGACATGTTCTGGAGCTCGCTTGCATAAGTAGAGCTAGCTTGCATAAGTCAAGCTCGCATGCAGAGGTCGCCTGCATGATCCAGGCTCGCCTAAAGGCTGAAGCTTGCCTCAAAAGGGTGAAGTTCGCCTATAAGGAAGTCCGTCTGTAAGGCTAGAGCTCGCCTGAACATTGGAACTCGCCCGAACTAAGCGAAGCTCGCCTGCACAGCTTTGCCTAAGAGGCTCACTCGCACAGCTCGCCTGAAGGCTGAGCTCGCCTGTAGCACCCAGGCTCGCCTACATGCCAAAGCCCACCAAGCTCGCCTACAAACCCAAGCTCTCCTGCAGACCCAAGCTCGCCTGTAAAGGCTGAAGCTCCCCTGCAAGAAAGTCCGTCTGCAAGGATAGAGCTCGCCTAGCAGCATTGAAGCTCGCCTGAGTGAGATTCACCTGCACAGCTCGCCTCCACAGCTTCGCTTGCACAGCCTTGCTTGCACATTGAACCAAGCTCGCCTGACAGCCGGTACCTTGCCTGCACGGACTAAGCTTGCCTAACAATTAGAAACCTGCCAGTATTGTCAGCCGCCCACTTGGAGTATGGGAACAGTCACATCAGTGGTCAAATCCCATGTATTAAGGGAGAAAGCATGGCGCTCCTTACCTAGCAAGGATAGGGCGGCTAATAGGACCCCATAAGTGGTTAAATCCCACAGCTAGGGCGGCTAGCTCCCTCACCCTTACTAGTGGTCAAATCCTACAAATCAAGGGATGACCCATTCCATCCTTTGCCTATTTAAAGCCACTTTCAGCCAACGTGAAAGGGGTTGATTGGCTGTTGCTTGCTTAAGCTAGCTAATCTTCCAAATGTTGAACCTTGGCTCATTTGCTAAAGGCTCCCTCATTTGAACAGACTTGTCTGAACTCTCGGACTTGAGGCTCTCAAGCTCTTTGTAGACTCTTGCATAATAGCTCTTTACAGACTCGTCTGAACTCCCAGACTTGAGGCTCTTAGGCTCTTTACAAGCTAGTGCATGGTAGTTCTCTCTCTGAGCAGTCAGCCGACAAGCACGACCCCCCGATCGCCATCGAACTCGGAAACTCGAACTCGACCAGCATGAGCTCCTACTGCGTACTGAAGCTCACTAGCGACTTCGATCGGATTGTCCAAGGGAAGCAGACTCGGTGTGAGAACTGAGCGAGGCGTCCTATCGCTGCCAAAGTCCCCACATTAAAAAAGGAGGGCATTCCCTCCGCTTCTGTTGTAATTTCGATTCATTAGTTTGTAATAAGTCATTCTTATAAATACAAATAAAATCCCTATTTCGGGAGATCAAAATTTACACCTACATCGACAAAATACTGAATAGATTGAAATCTAAAGAAGTTAATGAATTGAAGGCTAAGCGCATCATATCAAAGTATTCTTGCCTCTTCTATAAAAGAATAAAGCTGAAACACTTTGGAGGGGGTATCTGTAAGTATAAAAAAATTCCTATAGGTTCCTGCACACAACTCAAGATGAAGAGAAGGCGATAAAAGTCATCATTTGAGTCAAAGAGGATCATCCAATGCCAAAGACTAACTAAGGAATGCACAAAAATATAAAACAACGAAAACAAGAGGACATCACACAATTTCTGAGACAAAGAAGTTGTCTAAGAAACTTTGAGATAGCACATAGTTTCCGAGACAAAGAATTTGTCTCGGAAGCTATGAGGCAACACGAAAACTATCTCGGAAACTATGTGACATGGTCACGTCGTTTTATGATGGTTTTCTCAAGATTTGTGCGATCCACGTGGCTTCATAATTGTTGGGTATCATCCATAAATGTGGGGAGATAGTTATAAACTAAAAATCCACCCATAACTGTAGAAATCATGGCATGTAACAGAGTAGGCGACTGTTACAAAACTGCTTGGGACAATACACTATTTTCGAGACACGAAATCTGTCTCGGAAACAGGGGTTGTCAGTTCAGGTTTGTTTTGACTTTCTATCTTCAGTAACGGCTCCTAAAGGCTATAAATACTTCCCTAGCACCCATATGCACGAGGACCAAACAGATTCTTGGTAGATACTTGAGCTTTTGGCAAATTTTGAGCAAGAGAGAGAGAGAGAGTCTTTATTGTTTTCAAGCATCCTCAAGAACCTTCGGCGTTTCCTCGAGATCTAAGCTTTGACTTGATCTTGAGAAAAGTGTTTTGTCTCACCTGGTTGAGATATCCACTTCTGTCATTGTTTCTAAAACAAAACATCACCTCCAAAGCCTTCTTCATGATTCAAATTGCATCTGTGATTCGGTTGTCCACGGACAAACGCGTCCTCGACACAGGCAAAGATCTCATGCATGCAGCAAACGATAAACATTCCGACTTGTGTTTTTATGGAGCACTCTTAATCTTGTTTTATTGTAAAAAGAAGTTTTACAAAGCACAAACCTCACTCTTTTGATTCCATTGTAATCGATAAACGTTTGTAATGGATTCTGCAATCCGACACAAACACAAACACACACACACACACACACACACATATATATATATATATATATATATATATATAGAGAGAGAGTAAAGTGAAATATTTAAAGATGCTCAATTTATAATTCTAAAATACATTCTGTTGAATTCTAAAAATATAAATGAAATAATTAGAGCAAAGTAGAACATTTAAACACTTTCATTAAGTAAAGATTTATTAATAATTGAGAATAAAATTTAGGATAATAAAAAAGTTAATAGAAACAAACCTAATAAATTGAAATCAAGGACAAAAATTGGATATTAGTTAACTAAACTAAATAAATTGAATAAAAAGTTAGATTTTTGAAATAAATCCATCAAGAAATCCTATCCAAATAGTTCTCATATAATTTCAATCTCTAAAATTTCATCCTCTTTAGTTTTTCCATTAATTTCTTTTAAGACCCGATACAATTATATTATATTAAAATGATATGATATAAAATAAAGAAAATAATATAACATTATGAGTGTTCAAAATCAAGAGAAGAGTCCCCAATTGAAAATCTCTCGATCCTAAAAATCCAAAAAACTTAATAGTTAGAAAAAAGAGCAAAAAACTGTTAAGAATTCATGATAAGAGGGAAAAATTATAGCTTATAGTTCTTATCTGAACTTGTCGAAGGATTATTCTAAAAAAATAATATTAAAAAATGTTAAAACTTCATGGGTAAGTCTCGCTATATCTTAGATCTAATCAAATACTACCTTAAATTTATTACTACCTTAAATACTACCTATAAAAATAATATTAATAAATGTTAAAAATTCATGGGTAAGTCTCAATATATCTTAGATCTAATCAAATAATACCTCACATACTACCTTATATTAAAAATATTAAAAATTTTATTGAATCAATTATTGAAATATTTATTTTTATATTAGTTATTGATGAAATAATTATTACCAGTTACATAGAAAAAGATTTAAAAAATCAAAAATTCAAAAATCATGATAATCAAAAAATAATAAAACATTAAGAAATATCTAAAAATAAAAAATGGATATTATGACATTTATGAAAATAGAAGTATTTTCAGTATAAATTAATATTTTAAATAAAAATAGATTTTCTTAAATTAAAAATATAGATATTTTTTAAAAGTAAAATATCAAAAATTATGAAAAAAATCCTATTTTCATAAAAAATTAGATAATAAAATATCAATTACTAAAAGTAAATATTTTAGAATTTTTTTTATGATCTTAACTAATTTCTCAATCATAACTCATGATAATTATTTGTTGTAATAATTATTTAAAAAAACTATGACCCAAAATATTATATTCAGAAAATTTAACAATAATTTTAAAAATAAAAATTACGTATAAAAAATAAAATGTTAGAACCATTTAATAATTAAAAAAGGAAATTCAAATTAATTTAGGTATTCATTAATCTCATAATTACTATTTTTAAAGAATTTTTAAAATTACTTTATTTCAAAGTTGATATGAAATTAAAAATAAGGGATTTTTCTCTTTTAACCCAAAGTTTTACCCCCAATTATTTAAAAACCCATCCACTTTACCAAACACCAATAAACCCATTATACCCATGTGACTTAGTTTTAAACCCAATGTTCATTATACCTCTCTATCTCTATACTGTATTTTGCCCAAAATAGAGAAACCCGACTTTGCCCTTTCTCTCTTCTTCTCATCACCGCCAACAGTAGGACATTAATGGTAACGATGGCGGGAGAAAAGGGTGGGCTACACTCACACTTTACAAACCCCCAATTTGGTACCCATCTTCAATTACTCTCTCCTTCTCTCTCTCCTCCATTAATTTCTCATCTTTTCTTGAGAAATCTCTCTTCTCCATTAATGTTTCTCCTCATAGAAGATATTAATCCTACATTAGATCAGTGGTTGAGATATCATGTTCGTTTCTTGCAGTAAAAGAAGATATTTAAAGGTAACTATAAAGTGATTGAGATCCCATCTTTATATCTTGATTTGTTGAAATGTCTAAATTTTTAAATGAGAAAACCTTTATCGTGTTGAGACTACTATTTTCTCATGAAAAAACCCTAATTCTGTTGATTACATCATTTGTAGGGAGAGTTAGGAAAGTGCTATACTTTCTTTAAAAAGTGCTATGAAAAGCTGAAAAATGTAAAAGTTCTATATTTTTTTATTTGATTCACAAAATAAAAATCATTTGTTCCTCATTTCTATAGAATTTAGAAAAATCTGGTCTTTGAATATTTAGGAATGAATATTGAATTATATTGTTTAGAAACATAGAGAATTGCATATTGAATGCTGATGTTGAATTATATCGTATACAATAAGAAAATGCATGTTAGACTTGTGTTTGTTTGGTAATATTTGATTGTTAGTTAGTTCCCCACTTATTTTATTTTTTATGAATTTTAGTAATGGATGAAGAGCTGTACTGTGCAATTATGGACTTCAGAGGAAACAATCATTTGATTCCAATGAATATCAATGGGACTTTCAGTAATTTAGTGGCTGAGGTGCAAAGTAGAATTGCTTTTTGCTCAAGCCCAGTGAAGCTGACTTATGAAGTCCCATATACAGAAGAATTGTTTGCACGTGTCCATGATGACGTCGATTTGTCAACAATGTTCGACGTACATCTAAGTTGCAAGGAGAAGATAGTTAAGATGCATGTTGACATAGATCGAGATACATTATTTGGTCTAGAGGCAAACACCATTCACATAAGGTAAGAACTTATTGTATATTGCGAGGTCCATATTTCACAAAATCAATCCATGTCTATTTAATTTCTCTGTAGTTCAAAGAAAAATTATGATGATGTAATATGTCGGCAATTAGCTGTAGTACTAGATAAGAATTTTCATTAATGTTTCTAATTGCTAGTCTTATAAGGTAACTGCTTTATGTTTGCAGAAATCCTACCATATCTCTTTCGGAACAACATGCATCCTCGACGCATAATGCATCTAATTCACAAAATGCATTACGTGAAGTTGAAAGATCTAGTATTCAGATTCCTATTTCATGGTATCATGCCATTAGAAGTGTTGGACAAGAATTTAATGACGTTGAACATCTAAGGCAAAGTCTTGGAAATTACTCAATTGCTCTCGGTTTTAACTTTGCTTATTTGAAAAATGAACCTAGAAGATTGATAGTAAAATGCAAAGGTGCTGATTGTGAATGGATGGTCCATTGTAACCGTCGTACAGACTGCAAACGGTTTTATGTGAAGAAAATTGGTCGTGCACATAGTTGTCTCGGAGGAGGCATAGGAGAGAAGGGACATTCACGGGCATCTCGTAAGTGGGTTACAAATATTGTGAAATCCATACTAAAAGAACAACCCACCTACCGCGCAATTGATCTTAAAAAGAAGCTTCTGAGAGAGTTTAGCGTTGATATCCCCTATGGAAGAGCTTGGTGTGGGAAAGATCTTGCTCAACAGGAGTTATATGGGTATGCAAAACATTCATATGAACAACTTAGATGGTACAAGGATAAAGTTATGGAAACTAACCCAGGATCAATCATCCATCTAGAACACGAAGATGGCAGATTTACTAGATTTTTTATCTCATATTATGCTTGTTGGAAGGGTTTTGTCGATGGATGTAGACCAATTTTATTCTTGGATGGCACCCATCTTTTTGATAGGTACAAGGGAACTCTACTTGCTGCTACTGCTTTGAATGGAGATGGAGGAATGTTTCCTGTCGCTCTTTGCATTTGTGGAACCGAGAATGAGAGCAATTGGGAGTGGTTCCTTGAATGCATTCGTGACGTATTGTATAATTCAGATGATCCATATACTCCGAATGTTGAGCTGGTTATAATCTCTGATCGAGATAAAGGACTTCAAAATTCCGTCAAGAATTGCTTCCTTGTTCATATCACAGTTATTGCATCCGCCATTTAATGGACAATTATAAGAACAACTTGTTAAAGAAAAGGTTACCAGCACCACTTAGGGATGGTTGTGTTCATATTATGAAGAGAGCTGCATATGCCTACACGATGCATGCTTATCATAATGAATGCAACGAGCTCCAGAATAAGTCATCTATTGCTTTCATTGAAATGCTGAATATGAGCCCACAGAACTGGGCTAATTGTTATTTTCCTGGAAAGAGGTCACCATTTTTACATATTTTTGGTCTTTGTGATTGAATTCTCTGATATGTGTGTTTGAACTTGTATAACATTTGAATAATCCTATAGCTATAGCATGGTTGCAGGTATGGGTGGTTAACATCAAATCTACCTGAGTCCTTCAAGGCATGGATTAAGGAAGCCCGATTTTTACCGATAGCGTAGTTGGTTGATCACATCCGGGTGAAGATGATGAAAATGAGCTACGATAGACGTGAGGAATCCAACAAATGGACTACACCACTTGTTCCTAGTGTAGAGGAGCATCTTGTCGTGATCAACGAGGGCGCACGTTGTCTTCATGTTAATCCTTCTACGTCGATTCTATATGAAGTATATGATTCCCCATCTGTTAGAGTGAGTTTGGAGAACTGCACGTGTACTTGTCGCCAATGGCAAGTTCTTGGACTACCTTGCAAGCATGCGGCCGCCGTAATCAGGCACAAAGATCAGAGATTGTATCTATATATTTCTGACTATTTCAGCACGGAGGTGTACCACAAGTGTTACTCCTTTCCCATATATCCAATTCCTGATGATGAGAAGCAAATTATAACGGATGAGAATATGGAGATTAGACCTCTGTTAACCTCGATTCGTAGAGGAAGGCCAAAAACAAAGCAGATCCCTTCTGGACTAAATCCTTCTAGAATGTTGAAGTGTAGCCAATGTATGGAGTTCGGTCACAATCAGCGAACATGTAACCAACCAATAGCAGATTGAAATATCATGCTTTTGAATATTTTCAAATCAGTTTGATTGTGATCTTCATGGACTTATTATAGGTTGATTATGTTTTGGTGGTGAAGATCAAAAAACAAACTATTTTGATTATTGTAAATTTTGTGTAACTACTTCAGTTAGTTTTAATATTATTTCAGTTAGTTTTATTGTTATATATGGTTGCTATATATTACTCAAAACCTTTGATGTTATCTTATCAAGTATTTGCGTCGCGGTGGATGATTGGTCAATAAACACGTATGAAAGATCATCGACTGTTTGCGTTGCGGTGAAAAAAACTGATGATACTTTATAAGGCGAAGTATAGCACTTATTTTTCATTGGCAACGCAAACACTCGACGACCTTTCATGCGTGTTTATTGACCAATCATCCACCGTGAAAGGGGGGTCCTCACGCAATTTTGAAGCTTTTGGCAAAGTATAGCACTTTATGGCAAAGTATAGCACCTTATGGCCAAAGTATAGCACTATACGTCAAAGTATAGCACTTTATTGGCAAAGTATAGCACCTTATGCTCTCTGGAAATTCTGCACCCTAAGTGTCTAAAACCTAATCAGTTTTTTTCACCACAATGCGGACACTCGACGACCTTTCATCCGTGTATATTGACTAATCATCCACCGTGATGGGGGTCCTCGCGTAATTTTGAAGCTTTTGGCAAAGTATAGCACTTTATGGGAAAGTATAGCATCTTATGGCCAAAGTATAGCACTATACGTCAAAGTATAGCACTTTATTGGCAAAGTATAGCATCTTATTGGCAAAGTATAGCACCTTATGCTCTCTGAAAATTCAGCACCCTAAGTGTCTAAAACCAAATCAGTTTTTTTCAGCGAAACGCGGACACTCGACGACCTTTCATGCGTGTTTATTAACCAATCATCCACCACGACGGGGGTCCCTCGCGTAATTTTGAAGCTTTTGGCAAAGTATAGCACTTTATAGCAAAGTATAGCACATTATGGCCAAAGTATAGAACAATACGTCAAAGTATAGCACTTTATTAGCAAAGTATAGCACCTTATGGGAAAATGTATAGCACCTTATGCTCTCTGAAAATTCTGCACCCTAAGTGTCTAAAACCAAATCAGCTTTTTTCACTGCAACAGGGACACTTAACGACCTTTCATCCGTGTTTATTGACCAATCATCCACCGCGACGGGGGTCCTCGCGCAATTTTGAAGCTTTTGGCAAAGTATAGCATTTTATGGGAAAGTATAGCACCTTATGGCCAAAGTATAGCACTATACGTCAAAGTATAGCACTTTATTGGCAAAGTATAGTACCTTATTGGCAATGTATAGCACCTTATGCTCTCTGGAAATTCTGCACCATAAGTGTCTAAAACCAAATTAGTTTTTTCACCGCAACGCGGACACTCGACGACCTTTCATCCGTGTTTATTGACCAATTATCCACCACGACGGGGGGTCCTCGCGCAATTTTGAAGCTTTTAACAAAGTATAGCACTTTATGGGAAAGTATAGCACCTTATGGCCAAAGTATTGCACTATACGTCAAAGTATAACACTTTATTATCAAAGTATAGCACCTTATTGGCAAAGTATAGCACCTTATACTCTCTGGAAATTCCGCATCCTAAGTGTCTAAAACCAAATCGGTTTTTTTCACCGCAATGCGGACGCTCGACGACCTTTCATCCGTGTTTATTGACCAATCATCCACCGCGATGGGGGGTCCTCGCGCAATTTTGAAGCTTTTGGCAAAGTATAGCACTTTATGGGAAAGTATAG
>BQKN01000400.1:141457-173626 GCA_022839385.1 Asparagus kiusianus | reverse complement strand
CAAAGTATAGCACCTTATTGGCAAAGTATAGCACCTTATGCTCTCTGGAAATTCCGCACCCAAAGTGTCTAAAACCAAATCAGTTTTTTTCACCACAACACGGACACTCGACGACCTTTTATCCGTGTTTATTGACCAATCATCCACCGCGAAGGGGGGTCCTCACGTAATTTTGAAGCTTTTGGCAATGTATAGTACTTTATGGGAAAGTATAACACCTTATGGCCAAAGTATAGCACTATACATTAAAAAATAGCACTTTATTGGCAAAGTATAGCACTTTATTGGCAAAGTATAGCACCTTATGCTCTCTGGAAATTCTGCACCCTAAGTGTCTAAAACCTAATCAGTTTTTTTCACCACAATGCGGACACTCGACGACCTTTCATCCGTGTATATTGACTAATCATCCACCGCGACGGGGGGTCCTCGCGTAATTTTGAAGCTTTTGGCAAAGTATAGAACTTTATGGGAAAGTATAGCACCTTATGGCCAAAGTATAGCACTATACGTCAAAGTATAGCACTTTATTGGCAAAGTATAGCACCTTATTGGCAAAGTATAGCATCTTATGCTCTCTGGAAATTCTGCACCCTAAGTATCTAAAACCAAATCAGTTTTTCTCACCGCAACGCGGACACTCGACGACCTTTCATTCATGTTTATTGAACAATCATCCACCGCGACGAGGGGTCCTCGCGTAATTTTGAAGCTTTTGGCAAAGTATAGCACTTTATGGCAAAGTATAGCACCTTATGGCCAAAGTATAGCACTATACGTCAAAGTATAGTACTTTATTGGCAAAGTATAGCACCTTATTAGCAAAGTATAGCACCTTATGCTTTTTGGAAATTCCGCACCCTAAGTGTCTAAAACCAAATCATTTTTTTTCACCGCAACGTGGACACTCGACGACCTTTCATCCGTGTTTATTGACCAATCATCCACCGTGACGGGGGCCGTCCTCACGTAATTTTGAAGCTATTGGCAAAGTATAGCACTTTATGGGAAAGTATAGCACCTTATAGCCAAAGTATAGCACTATACGTCAAAGTATAGCACTTTATTGGCAAAGTATAGCACCTTATTGACAAAGTATAGCACCTTATGCTCTCTGAAAATTCTGCACCCTATGTGTCTAAAACCAAATCAGTTTTTTTCACCACAACGCGGACACTCGACGACCTTTTATTCGTTTTTATTGATCAATCATCCACCGCGACGATGGGTCCTCGCGTAATTTTGAAGCTTTTAGTAAAGTATAGCACTTTATGACAAAGTATAGCACCTTATGGCCAAAGTATAACACTATACGTTAAAGTATAGCACTTTATTGACAAAGTATAGCACCTTATTGGTAAAGTATAACACCTGATGATCTCTCTTGAAATTCCGCACCCTAAGTGTCTAAAACCAAATAATTTTTTTCACTGCAACGCGGACACTCGACGACCTTTCATCCTTGTTTATTGACCAATCATCCACCACGATGGGGGGCCCTCGCGTAATTTTGAAGCATTTGGCAAAGTATAGCACTTTATGGGAAAGTATAACACCTTATGGCCAAAGTATAGCACTACACGTCAAAGTATAGCACTTTATTAGCGGAGTATAACACCTTATTAGCAAAGTATAGCACCTTATGCTCTCTGGAAATTTCGCACCCTAAGTGTCTAAGCCCAAATTAGTTTTTTTCACCGAAACACGGACACTCGACGACCTTTCATACGTGTTTATTGACTAATCATCCACCGCAACTGGGGGTCCTCACGTAATTTTGAAGCTTTTGGCAAAGTATAGCACTTTATGGCAAAGTATAGCACCTTATGGCCAAAGTATAGCACTATACGTCAAAGTATAGCACTTTATTGGCTAAGTATAGCACCTTATTGGCAAAGTATATCACCTTATGCTCTCTGGAAATTCCGCACCCTAAGTGTCTAAAACAAAAGGTTCTATACTTTGCTAATAATGTGCTATACTTTGCTAATAAAGTGCTTTACTTTGACGTATAGTGCTATACTTTGGCCATAAGGTGCAATACTTTCTCAGAAAATGCTATACTTTGCTAAAAGCTTCAAAATTACGCGAGGACCCCCGTCGCGGTGGATGATTGGTCAATTAACACGCATGAAAGGTAGTCGATTGTGCGCGTTGCGGTGAAAAAAACTGATTTAGTTTTAGAGACTTAGGGTGTGGAATTTCCAGAGAGCATAAGGTGCTATACTTTGCCAATAAGGTGCTATACTTTGCCAATAAAGTACTATACTTTGACGTATAGTGCTATACTTTGGCCATAAGGTGCTATACTTTCCCATAAAGTACTTTACTTTGCCAAAAGCTTCAAAATTACGCGAGGACCCCCGTCGTGGCGGATGATTGGTCAATCAACACGGATGAAAGGTCGTCGAGTGTCCGCGTTGCGGTGAAAAAAACTGATTTGGTTTTAGACACTTAGGCTGCGGAATTTTCAGAGAGCATAAGGTGCTATACTTTGCCAATAAGGTGTTATACTTTGCCAATAAAGTGCTATACTTTGACGTATAGTGCTATACTTTGGCCATAAGGTGCTATACTTTCCCATAAAGTGCAATACTTTGCCAAAAGCTTCAAAATTGCTCGAGGACCCCCCTTCGCGGTGGATGATTGGTCAATAAACACGGATGAAAGGTCGTCTAGTGTCCGCGTTACGGTGAAAAAAATTGATTTGGTTTTAGACACTTAGGGTGCAGAATTTCCAAAGAGCATAATGTGCTATACTTTGCTAATAAGGTGCTGTAGTTTGCCAATAAAGTGCTATACTTTGACGTATAGTGCTATACTTTGGCCATAAGGTGCTATACTTTCCCATAAAGTATTATACTTTGCCAAAAGCTTCAAAATTGCACGAGGACCTCTCGTCGTGGTGGATGATTGGTCAATAAACACGAATGAAAGGTCGTCGAGTGTCCTCGTTACGATGAAAAAAACTGATTTCGTTTTAAACACTTAGGGTGCAGAATTTCCAGAGAGCATAAGGTGCTATACTTTACTAATAAGGTGCTATACTTTACTAATAAAGTGCTATACTTTGACGTATAGTGATATACTTTGGCCATAAGGTGCTATACTTTCCCATAAAGTGCTATACTTTGCTAAAAGCTTTAAAATTACGCGAGGATCCCCGTCGCGGTGGATGATTGGTCAATTAACACGGATGAAAGGTTGTCGAGTGTCCGCGTTGCGGTGAAAAAAACTGATTTGGTTTTAGACACTTAGGGTGCGGAATTTTCAGAGAGCATAAGGTGCTATACTTTGCCAATAAGGTGCTATATTTTGCCAATAAAGTACTATACTTTGACGTATAGTGCTATACTTTGGCCATAAGGTGCTATACTTTCCCATAAAGTACTTTACTTTGCCAAAAGCTTCAAAATTACGCGAGGACCCCCGTCGTGGCGGATGATTGGTCAATCAACACGGATGAAAGGTCGTCGAGTGTCCGCGTTGCGGTGAAAAAAACTGATTTGGTTTTAGACACTTAGGCTGCGGAATTTTCAGAGAGCATAAGGTGCTATACTTTGCCAATAAGGTGTTATACTTTGCCAATAAAGTGCTATACTTTGACGTATAGTGCTATACTTTGGCCATAAGGTGCTATACTTTCCCATAAAGTGCAATACTTTGCCAAAAGCTTCAAAATTGCTCGAGGACCCCCCTTCGCGGTGGATGATTGGTCAATAAACACGGATGAAAGGTCGTCTAGTGTCCGCGTTACGGTGAAAAAAATTGATTTGGTTTTAGACACTTAGGGTGCAGAATTTCCAAAGAGCATAATGTGCTATACTTTGCTAATAAGGTGCTGTAGTTTGCCAATAAAGTGCTATACTTTGACGTATAGTGCTATACTTTGGCCATAAGGTGCTATACTTTCCCATAAAGTATTATACTTTGCCAAAAGCTTCAAAATTGCACGAGGACCTCTCGTCGTGGTGGATGATTGGTCAATAAACACGAATGAAAGGTCGTCGAGTGTCCTCGTTACGATGAAAAAAACTGATTTCGTTTTAAACACTTAGGGTGCAGAATTTCCAGAGAGCATAAGGTGCTATACTTTACTAATAAGGTGCTATACTTTACTAATAAAGTGCTATACTTTGACGTATAGTGATATACTTTGGCCATAAGGTGCTATACTTTCCCATAAAGTGCTATACTTTGCTAAAAGCTTTAAAATTACGCGAGGATCCCCGTCGCGGTGGATGATTGGTCAATTAACACGGATGAAAGGTTGTCGAGTGTCCGCGTTGCGGTGAAAAAAACTGATTTGGTTTTAGACACTTAGGGTGCGGAATTTTCAGAGAGCATAAGGTGCTATACTTTGCCAATAAGGTGCTATATTTTGCCAATAAAGTACTATACTTTGACGTATAGTGCTATACTTTGGCCATAAGGTGCTATACTTTCCCATAAAGTGCTATACTTTGCCAAAAGCTTCAAAATTACGCGAGGACCCCCCTTCGCGGTGGATGATTGGTCAATAAACACGGATGAAAGGTCGTCGAGTGTCCGCGTTGCGGTGAAAAAAATTGATTTGGTTTTAGACACTTAGGGTGCGGAATTTTCAAAGAGCATAATGTGCTATATTTTGCCAATAAGGTGCTATACTTTGCCAATAAAGTGCTATACTTTGACGTATAGTGCTATACTTTGGCCATAAGGTGCTATACTTTCCTATAAAGTGTTATACTTTGCCAAAAGCTTCAAAATTGCGCGAGGACCTCTCGTCTTGGTGGATGATTGGTCAATAAACACGAATGAAAGGTCGTCGAGTGTCCGCGTTACGGTGGAAAAAACTAATTTCGTTTTAGACACTTAGGGTGCAGAATTTCCAGAGAGCATAAGGTGCTATACTTTGCCAATAAGGTGCTATACTTTGCCAATAAAGTGCTATACTTTGACGTATAGTGCTATACTTCGGCCATAAGGTCCTATACTTTCCCATAAAGTGCTATACTTTGCTAAAAGCTTTAAAATTACGCGAGGACCCCGTCGCGGTGGATGATTGGTCAATAAACACGGATGAAAGGTCGTCGAGTGTCCGCGTTGCAGTGAAAAAAACTGATTTGGTTTTAGTCACTTAGGGTGCAGAATTTCCAGAGAGCATAAGGTGCTATACTTTGCCAATAAGGTGCTATATTTTGCCAATAAAGTGCTATACTTTAACGTATAGTGCTATACTTTGGCCATAAGGTGCTATACTTTGCCATAAAGTGCTATACTTTGACAAAAGCTTCAAAATTACGCGAGGACCCGCCGTCGTGGTGGATGATTGGTCAATAAAATTTTTTTAACTTATAATTTCAAGTATGTCTCTTCCTTATGGATAATTGAACAATAAAAAAAATTTAACTTATAATTTCAACTACCTCTCTTCCTTAAAAATCTGTGTTGTGTTATATTTTTCATTTCCGCTTTCTAATACCATATTGACCATGAAGAGCAAGTAATTGATTGGATGAGCGATACTATTCTCAATACCCAAGTGATGTGTACCATAGACTTGCTCACCAATGGTAATGGACTTGAAGGTAGTTGATAAAAGTTTGTATTATTATGGTTTCTGAAAAACAGCAGTAATATCTATCAATTTGGAAGGACTAATATCCATCAACTTAATTATTGTACCATTGCCCCTTTAAACAATTGGGTACATGCCTTAACTAATATCCCTCAACTTAATTCTTGGTACCATTTTCCCTTCAAACAATAGTATAGCACATATGCTCCTGCACAGAGCTAAGCTACACAATAAACACAAAATGAATCTACCAAGTACAAATTAACACAAAATGAATACACCAACCAACACAAAATGAATTTGCCAAGTACACAGATCTAAGCTCCTGCACAACTTCAACATTCACAAAATTTTAATAATAAGAACATAATTACAGCATAAAACACAGATCTAAGCTCCTGCACAACTTCAACATTCATAAAATTTTAACAATAAGAATATAATTACAGCATAAAACAACAAATACACAACACCACTATAAAAATCCCACACCCTATGCTCCTGCACACCTATGCTCCTGCACAGAGCTAAGCTACACAATAAACACAAAATGAATCTACCAAGTACAAATCAACACAAAATGAATACACCAACCAACACAAAATGAATTTGCCTAGTACACAGATCTAAGCTCCTGCACAACTTCAACATTCACAAAATTTTAACAATAAGAACATAATTACAGCATAAAGCAACAAATACACAACAACACTACAAAAATCAACACCCTATGCTCCTGCACAGATTTAAGCTACACAATAAACACAAAATCCAAATTAGCCAAGTACTCAATCAACACAAAATGAATACACCAATCAACACAAAATGAATCTGCCAAGTACACAGATCCAAGCTCCTGTGCAACTTCAACATTCAAAACATCCAAGACATGTATATTCAGAGTCTACTTCCTGAGTAAAAGCATATTCTAGCAGATTTTCTGTTTCCTCCGAGATAAAGGCAATAGCAATCTTTGCTCGTAGAAGTTTACAATCATCCTGATGAATGAATGGTGGTGTGTTGTTGATGATGGAATATATGTATCCCATCATGAAAATGCCACAATCTAAGCTCCTGCACAAACACATGCCGCAATCAATGATTACATGATAAAATAATAATATGTTAGGAAAATCAATCACATTAATACATTTTAAGTTATAGTCATACCCATCCTGTTGAGGAACCTGTCGGGTTTCTATTCTATACTCATCCACATTTTCTATTTTCCATTCATCCTTTATGCAAGCTAAGAAATTGTTCATGAACATCTTGGCATCATTAAGATATTTAATGTATGTGAGTGATGAATAGTGATAAAAAAATTTCTCAGCCTTAATCAATTCCAATAAATGTCAATGACTACTGCTAAGAATAGGAAAAATAATCTTCTCGCATTCTTCGAAGCGTGCACGTGGAAGCTGTCGACCCTTGAGTTGTCTTGCCCAATGGCCGTGATTATCTTGTAGTAACGCTCTCTGTTAAAACATGACCATAATATTTAACAAAAAATAATTTAAATGATAGTAAATTTTTCTAATACTCACGACAAAGAATGATCCTGTGATGTGTATGTGTTTTGAACATGCTTCCGTTTCAATCTTCATCTTAAATCTCTCTATCATACCATCGACTAACTGAAAATTATTCATAATAGAATGATCACAACTAAAATATAGAAATACGTACAAAACTATTAAACATTGGGAACTTACACTATCGGAAATTGTGCTTCCAATAAGAAGATGGTATACATCTAATCGGGTAACAGATTGCTAAACAAATTCATCTCTATGACAAATGAAAGATACACAAGTTAAATAAATGTAATATGAAAGGAAGCGCAACATAAAACGAAATTTATAAAGCAAAATCGCATGTGGGGGATAAATTATACCTGTTCATTCTCTTCTTGCAAAACTCATCAAGGACTTTCCTCCCACTTTCATTTAACTTTCCCTTCGCCGGGCAATCGCAATTCATAGGGATAAAATCAGTCTCGCTATTGACATTCCTTCTCTTCTCCGGCGTTTGCAACTGGGAAACATCAATCACTTCATTCTTTTCATCAAACCCTGGCGTTTGCAATTGAGAAACATTAATTATCTCCTTCTTCTTCTCATGACGGCCTCGGCCTCGCAGCTGTGTATAAGGTGAACGTCTTGCACGTGCGGGTACATGTTTCCTGTCTCTAACGACCCGTTTAATTGATGGGGTCCTATCTTTGATGTTCCTTGTTGATGTCCTTGAAAAAGATATAGGTAAGAAGTCATCATCTTCAATGAGCTGTTCCGCAATCATCTCTGGTTGTTTTTCCTTCCTCTTGTATTTAGATCCACCACTTTTTTTTCTCACTCCTTTCTTCATCTTTACCCATCTCTTCATGACTTTGTTCTCCTTGTTCCCCTGTATTACCCTCATCATCCTCAACAACATTCCCCCCGACATTAGTATCACTGTCATCATCATCCTCCCCATCATTTGTATCACCACCATCCTCCCCATCATTTGGATCATCACCATCCTCCTCGTCCTCCCATCATCTTGTTCTTGTTCTTCCCCTTCAGTTTCATCTTCGGATTCATTGCCACAATTACCGCCACTAATCAACTTTTTCTCTAACTCAATAAGCTCGTCATACTCCTCTCTATTTTTGGCAAGCAACTCACGTACTTGAAGTAATGTCATCGCCTACAAATACAACACAATGAATGGGTTAGCATTAGAGAAAGATATAATAAATTGATAGCAACAAGACAACAATAGAGAATATGAAGTGTACATGCCGGTTGATGACGTGATGCACTAGGAATGGATGATATGGTGGGTTGACTAGTGAAATTCCTAATACACTTTGGATTTTCAATTATCTTCATCATCGCTTTTCACCATAATGATCGAGACTTCCTCTCAATAAAAATGGGGTGCAAGGAATCCTCTTTTATTTCACACTTGAGCTCCCCCACTAGTTCATAAAACCAAACCTAAAAAAAACACATTTAGTTACAACTAGTAGAACATATGCAAATAAAATTATATAAGTTTATTAAAACTCACCACCAATACTGAGGCAAACCCGCCCATGTATCCGGCTCGTGACCTCTCTCCTACGGCTCTCTTTGTGATGGACAACTTTGCCTTACTCATCTCCTTATGCAATAGATCATACACAACACCAGCCCAATTATACACAACACCAGCCCGATTGCAAGTAAATTGTCTGCATATCTAAATGCCCATAATGGACATGAGTTAGAGGGCTGAGGGCATAATACAAATCCAATAATAAAAGCCACAAGTAATTTCACACATGCTATGTGGTTGGAGTCTACCAAGTCCACAATCAAATCCGCCATCCTTTTGCATGTGGCCCACACTTTCTTCTTATCTTTATTTTCATCCTTCTTGTTGACTTTCCTCTTCTTCCTCTTACTGGCCTTCTTCTCCTCCTCCTTCTCTGTTTGGGTCTTTTTACAATACACATGTGTAGTATATATAGTATTAGGCGCTCGACCATCCATTACAACCCTATTTCTAGTCTTCGGCAATCTGGTTATTTCATGCATATCTAGAACACTGAACACAATATCCTTTCCCCCAATCCTGAATGAGCTATGCTCTGGATTAAATGCATGAAGCAAGCAATCAACTGCAACTTGTTCATTAGGTATAGCCGGTAGATTAATGAAATGGAAAAAAAGGGTTTGACGGAGGGCTTCATAATGATTATTATTTAGCAAAGGCCTTAGACGATTATTCACCAAATCACAAAATACGCCAATATTTGAAGGTAATCTTAACTCTACAACATTTTTCCTACAAAAAGAAGAATATATCAATCAAAACGAATAGCCCTTATAAATGCAAAGATTAAGAGATTGTAAAGCAAAGTGATAAAGCATTAAGAACTGCATTAAGAAAAGAAGAAGGTAATGCATGGTCAGAGACTTAATTGGAAATTGGTATTATAGGGTATATTTAGCATGAAAAGGTAATGAAACAACAAATTAACCCAAGCAAGAATGACAAATTTGCTGAGAATTGAAGTCTACAGTATCAATTATACAAGAAAGCACACCACACATCAACATTACTTCATCTGATCCTCTTCAGAGAAAAAACACATGGTTAAACAGGAACAATAGTTGAGTTATGAAAATCCTAGAAGTTGATAGAAGATTCTAGAATAGACTTGACTTTAAACTATAAGTTGGTGCAGAATTCCTTTGAACCAAATTAACCGGCAGATATACCAAAATTTTGTATATCATCTTTGAGCTTACTACATGAAGAATCAAGTCCTCAAATTTCACCTTGACAATTACCAAAAAAACAAAAAACCAAGTAACTAAGCTAAGATGATACCTTTCTCAAAAATACAAAATAAAAGGTAAGATGATATGATTTGGTTTAAGGAACCAGAATCAGCTTCGCCTACAGGCCTTAATAAGACAAAGAACAAACAGAACCATCAGTTCCTAGGAGCCTTCTGTCAATTAGTTTAAAACTAGACTAACAGTTTTTAACTTAAAATACAATAAACACCAGAAATAAGTCAAAACATGGACAAGAAGCATCTTTATACTGCTAAATTTGATAATGAAGGAGTTGCTCATGTAAACTTTTATCAATATATTCAACTCTTCACATGCTAATATCTATTGTTTAATTCCTCTATTACCAACTTAATATCTACTGTTTCATTGTTGTAGGATAAAAATCAACTATTGTAGCAGAACACTAGTTATGTTGAAGTTTTCTCCTGATGCTCTTATTTATCATTCGTATGTATCAGACATATCTAGGGATCTAGGGATCCAAATCTTCAAATTCAATTTCATTTACAAGTAAAAACATAAGAAATTATCAACATAACAATAATTTCATATAAATTAAAATTTACTTACTTAGTAGCCTTAGACGTCGATTGGGAAGAATCCCTCAATTTACTTCTCCTTGACATCTTTGACAACCTATTGACAAATATTTCAAAAAATACAATATAATTATGAATATCCCAGCGGCAGATTGGAATCCTTTTATAAATAATGATTTCAACACCAAGCTATCATAGGTGTTAAACCTTAGATGTTCGAGAGATTACTGTGATATAAGTACATTCTTATCTTTTGGGCGCTTTCAACAATTTATACGTGCAAGTTGCATGTGATCAAAACTACAACAAGGGGCTTAATTTCGATCAAAAGAAAGTGTTTTTCTTTTGGAACTTTAATTAGGTCAACCAAACAATGGATAAATTATTAGAACTCACCGATGTAAATAAGAGTGAAGATACTAAACGAACTTCTAATGTACGAAACAATCCACAGTCCCACGATGACCTAAATTATACCAAACATCAACTTAATTAGGTCAAGAAATCATCCATTTCCATAAATTAATTTAAAAAAAGAGCTTAATCATAATTGTAGGAAAACCTTTCGATCTCTCCCAACTCTAATATCTCTAGCTACAGACAACACCGATTAATCCAAGCCCTAACTCTCTCCGTCGCCTTCTCTACAACCTCATTCGAAATATAAAAACACTCAGTGATATGAGAAACTTGCGATGAAAATCGATGATCTAGGGGCTTAATTTCAAGTATTAGAGAGGAAAAGGGAAAGATTCGTGTGTTACCCGCTTTCAGACCCGTGCAGCCGCCGTCCGTCGTCGCTCCAAATGTCCTCCGCTTTCAGACCCGTGCAGCTGCCGTCCATCGTCGCTCACCGTCGAACCAACTCCCTTCACCGCTGCCGGTGATCCTCAACCAGAGTTCTCTTTGCCGAAACCCTAATCTCTCCTGGACTCTTTGAGAAAGTGAAACGAAAGAGAGAGGGAAGAGAGAGAGAGGGGATGAGTTATATTTGGGGATGAAGGGTAGTTTAGGAATTTTTAATTTATTGGGTAAATATAGTACAAAAAATGGCTGTATTATACATGTTGGGTTTAAAAATAAGTGAGATGAGATACAGTGGGTCTATTGGTGTTTGAAAAAATGAGTGGGATTTTAAATAAGTTCTGGTAAAACTTTGGGTTTAAAAGAGATCTTTCCCTAAAAAGGGAAATAATTTGGAAAATAAAAAAACAATCTAATTTTGGTATTTCAATTAAATTAAGATTCTTTTTCCATTGCTTCACTTAAAATATGAATTCTTTTATACATAAATTTGGTAACTTGAATTAGGTAACATAAACTTGGTAATTTAAATTTTTTTGAAAATTTGGTATTATTTAATCTCAAAATTAGTATTAAATTTGGTATAAAAATAAATTTTCACAACTGTCCTTCAAAACACAAAATCTAAATTAAAATTTGAAATTAAAAAATAAATAATTTCTAGAAAAAAAGAAAATTTTAAAATTATTTAAAAATAGAAAATCATAAAATAAAATTAATATTGAAAATAGAAAACTGTGAATAAAAACAAAATTTCATAAATAGTTAAAAATAAAAAATAAAAAAATTCGATTTAATTTATGTAGTCATTAATCTCATAATAATTATTATTTTTGAAAAAGTTTGAATTAAATTATTTAAAAATTTCTATTAAATTCAAAATAATTTAAAAATGGGAACAAGATCTAAATTTGGTAATATAATTAAAATAAGACTTTTTCTATTTATTTACTTAAAATATGAATCTATTATACATAAATTTGGTACCTTGAATTAGGTAACATAAATTGATAATTTTGAAATTTGTTGGAATTTTTGTATCATTTAATCTCAAAATTAGTATTAAATTTGGTATAAAAATAAATTTTCACAACTATCTAAAAGAAAAAAAAATACAAAATTGAAATTTAAATTTGAAATTGTAAAACTATATAATTTCCTTATATATTTTAATTTCAGTATTACAATTTTAAAAATCTAAATTTTTATATCAATATTAAAAATTTCAAAAATAAAAATCCACAAATTTTATGGGTTATAAAAAAATTAAAAAACCCTTAAATCTTAAGACTTTTTTTTTGCTTTCGAAACCATACTAAAAACATGAATCAAAATTTTCACTGCCAAAAACATCTCCCACGTAATTCTACCGACCCAAGTGAAAGCTTTTGGTTAACATTGTCAAGGGTAAAGTTAGAGGAGTTCTTCTCATAATTTCTCAAATTAATGAGGTTTTTCTGATATTTTGAAAGTTACGGGGTGGGGGTGATTATCCGCTGATCGCTCTGATCGTCGAAGGTTTAGAAGGGTTTTATTAACAGTTCGGCTTTTTTTCACTAATGTTTTAGGCCGAGGGCCAATTCTGTGTTTACGGGCCAACCGCTACCGACCAAACCCATTTAAGGAATTATCAAGAAAAACCTGAAAAAGCAACAATAATAAAGCTCTTTCTTTCCCTTGTGGTCGGAATCGCTGGAGAAGAGATCGAAGCTTTGAAGTCGACTCCCAATAAATCAGGAGACGAGAGAGGATGAGCTACGCGTTACCAAATCTAAGCTCGAAAAGAGAGGTAGACAGCATTATAAGGGACACCCTCGATAGAGTCCTCGTCCTCCGCTTCGGCCGCTCCTCTGACCCCATCTGCCTCCAGCTCGATGACATCGTGAGCTCCCCTAAAATTGTCCCAAAAAACTCATTTTTTTTTTGCGATCATATCATTCCGTGTTATTATTTGCCTTTTCAATTCTTTGATTTTGCCCTGATGCGTGAATAATCCCGATTCATTATGTGGGTTTAGACTCATGTAATTGTTCCATAGATTCGAGATAACTTTTATTTATTTATAAATTATGTTTCGTTTTAAGCTTTTACATTAACTTTTTACTCCATATAACTTTTTTTTTAATAGACTCGGTTTCTTTTCCTCCATAATATTGCTATATGAACAGCTCGCAAAATCCTCAAGAGACATCTCGAAGTTCGGTGTTGTAGCGTTGGTAGATATGGATGCAGAGGAGGTGCAGGTTTATGTCAAGTACTTCGATATTACGCTGATACCGTCCACTGTCTTCTTCTTCAATGCGCATCATATGAAGATGGACTCTGGGTAGTTTTCTATGCACCGAATACTGTCTAATTGCTTGTACGTCTGAGCCTATGTTTTGTTTGCATTTTGCTTCGGGCCTTTAGAAATGCAGATTGTAACTGTTGGTTTCGGGAGTGGAGAACCAAACCTGGAATCAAAATCACAAACTGCACATAAATTACCTTATCGGTCGACCGACACAAGATCATCGGTCGACTGATGTGAAGCCAAGAAAAACTACAGGAGTTTCGGGACGGTCGATCGAAAGCGTGCACGAAGTACAGAGTTCTGACCGGTCTACTGAAGCAATACTATCGGTCGACCGATGACGATCAACCAGTCGACCGATGCGATGCTATCGGTCGACCGAAGTCGGATCTGACAGTTTCCAGGTTCGGGTTGGAAGCTGTTTTGGACTGTGTATATATATGTTTCCTAAAACGTTTTTAGGGTTATGAGAGGACGTCTTTGAGAGGGTTTTGACGGTACTTTAAGATCAGATATCTTAGAGAGAGTGGCCTATTGTGAGAATTGTAATATTCTTCAATTAATCAAAGAATTTCTGGTGTGGCTCCCGAGGACGTAAGCACATTTGCCGAACCTCGTTAAATATGATGTTTTCTTCTTTTGTTCGTTCTTTCCTGCAAGTTTTCTTTTATTTGTTGTGATTTCTTACTTGCCTACTCTTGACACAAGATCTGGAAGGGCACGGATTGTTGTTTGTGTGTTTAACCCAACAACTGGTATCAAAGCTTCGTTCGGCAAAGTTTGTGAGTGAAAAAAGTGACAGAAGAAAGCAAATCGAAGATCGAGAGGTTTGACGAATCAGACTTCGCCTACTGGAAGTCACTGATAGAGGACTATCTGTATCAGAAGGATCTTTACTATTCGTTGATAGAAAAAGCTAAAGAAAGAAAGAGGAATCAGACGAGGATTGAGAAATACTGGATCAGAAGGCTCTAGGACAGATCCGCTTGTCTCTCGCCAAATCAGTCACCCATAACATATTGAAGAAGAAGGCGACGGTGAGACTTATGGAAGTGCTCACAAAGATGTACGAATAACCGTCACCTGAAAATAAAGTGCATCTCGTCAAGACACTCTTCAACCTCAAGATGGCAGAAGGATATTCCTTCACGTTACCTCTTAGCGAGTTCAACACGATCGTTGATCAACTTATCTCCGTCGGTATTACATTTGATGACGAAGTGCATGCCCTATTGATTCTATTACAGTTACCGGATAGTTAAGCAAATTGCGTGATCATAATTAGCAACTCAACGGGAAAAAAAAGTTAAAGCTGAGCGAGGTTGTAAACATGATTCTATCCGAGGAGGTTAGAAAAAAATTATTCGACTCAGAAGGTTCAGGTTCAGCCCTAAATCTCAAACAGAGAGGTCGAAACTAGAAGAAGGGTAATCAGAACAAAAATCGATCGAAGTCGAAGAAGAAGAGGTTGAACTCGAAGGTTAGGCCTATCAAAGAAAAGTGTTGGAACTGCGGCCATGAGGGTCATATGTCTTCAGTCTATAAAGCGTCAAAGAATGATGCGAATGAGCAGGAGACTCATATCGTGCAAGATGCCTTGATCATTGCTATAGACAACGACTTTGATTCATGGGTTATTGATTCGGGAGCCTCATTCTATGTCACTGCTAATAGGAAGCTTCTTCAGAACTATATAGCAGAGGACTTTGAGAATGTGTACTTGCGGGACAATGAGCCTTATAATATTATTAAAAGAGGCAATGTGCAGATTCAGATGAAGGGCTCTAAGTAAAATCTGAAGAATGTCAGACATGTACCAAAACTGAAGAAGAATCTTATTTTGGTTGGCCAGCTTGGAGCGAAAGGTTATGTTTTAACATTCACCGGAGATTCGTGGAAGATTTCTAATGGTACTGTGGTGGTTGCTCGCGACAACAAAACAAGAACTTTCTACCTTAATTCACATGTGAGTGACACCCTCGTAGTTACAACTAGCAAGAAGAGTACAGATCTGTGACACAATAGGTTGTGACACATGAGTGATAAGGGTATGAAGATTCTACACTCACAGGAAAGCTAACCGACATCGATTCAGTTGAAGTTGGTGTTTACGAGGATTGCATATACGAAAAGCAGAAGAGGGTCAGCTTTCAGAAGAGTGAAAGACTACCTAGAGCTCAGAAGTTAGAGCTTGTCCATACAAATGTTTGGGGTCCAGCTAGCGTGTCTTCTCTTGACAGTTCGGCGTACTATGTCATATTTTATCGATGATCATTCGAGGAAGGTGTGTATACTTCATGAGCACAAGTCAGAGGTGTTCAGGATCTTTAAGAAGTGAAAAGTTATGGTAAAGAATGAGACAGATCTAAAAGTAAAGTGTTTGAGATTAAAAAATGATGGAGAATACGAGCTGGAGGAATTCAAGATGTTCTGTGGCCTAAACGGGATTCATTTAGAGAGGAATACTCCAGGGACATCGCAACAGAATGGTGTTGCAGAGAGGATGAACAGGATGTTGACAGATCGTGCGCGGAGCATGCGTTTACATGCAGGTCTACCTAAGATGTTTTGGACGGACGCGGTGTATACGACAGCTTATTTAATTAATCATGAACCATCGGTTTCATTGAATTTTAGGATTCTAGAAGAGGTTTGGAGTGATAAGAAGGTTAATCTCTCACATTTATAAGTATTTAGTTGCGTGACATATGTTCATATCAGTGATCATATCAGGGGCAAGTTAGAAGCTAAGTCACAGAAATGTATATTCATTGGATACAATATTGATGAGTTCGGATATTGTCTTTGGGATGAGAAGAACAGGAAAATCATCAGGAGCAAAGATGTGATATTTAATGAAGAGGTGATGTACAAGAATATGGATAATACCAATGATAGGCAAAGCAGTGGGAGGAACACTAAGAATGCAGGTGGATCCGAGTATATGGATTTGGAGAAACTTCCAGATGGGGGAGACAATGTCAGTTCTGATCGAAGTACGGAGGAGATTTCAGGTGCAGAGACTACTACCCAGGGCGTGGAGCTTAGGAGGACATCCAGAGTACTCAAACCGAATCTCAGATATCTTTCATCACTTGATTACTTATTTTTGACAGATAGCGAAGAACCAAAATACTATGAGGAGGTTATGCAAGTTAGTGAATCTCAGCAGTGGGAGCATGTAATGCAAGAAGAGATGAATTCTCTATACTCGAACGAGATTTAGGAGTTAGCCTAGCTACATGTACATAAGAAAACCTTACATAATAAATAGGTCTATCGAGTCAAACAGGAAAGTGATGAAAGCAAGAGGTACAAGGTCAGATTAGTTGTGAAAGGATTCCAACAGCGGGAAGGAGTGGAATATACGGAGATATTTTTTCTTATCGTGAAACTTACAATCATCAGAGTATTGTAGAGCTTAGTCGCTGTTAAAAATCTCTACCTTAAACAGTTAGATGTGAAGACTGTATTTCTTCATGGTGACTTGGATGAAGAAATCTACATGAAACAACCTGTTGGTTTTATAGAAGAAGAAAATGAAGAGATGGTTTGTAGGCTTAAGAAGAGCTTGTACGGTTTGAAACAGGCTCCGAGACAGTGGTACAATAAGTCGATAACTTCATGCAGAGCAATGACTATAGAAAATGTAATTCAGATCATTGTTGCTACTTCAAGAGGTTCGAATCCAGCTATATCGTCTTATTATTGTATGTTAATGACATGTTAGTTACATGACCATATTTAGAAGAGATAAACAAGTTGAAGAAGTAATTGGCAAAAGAGTTTGCTATGAAGGATCTGGGTGTAGCGAAGCAAATTTTTGGGATGCGAATCGGTCGAGATGAAGCCGAAGGGACGTTGAAGTTGAGTCAGGCTGAATACATTGAGAAGGTATTTCAGAGATTCAACATGGAGAATGCCAAGCCTGTCAGCACGCCCTTTAGAAGTCAATTCTGAGGAGCAATCGTCCAAGACAGATACAGAGAAGAAGCATATGAGTAGAGTGACATATTCATCAGTCATTGGTAGTGTTATGTACGCAATGGTTTGCACGAGGTCGGATATCGCCCATGTAGTGGGAGTTGTGAGCAGGTTTGCATGTAATCTAGGGAAGCAACATTGGAAGGCCATGAAGTGGATATTGCGATACTTGATAGGGACTACGTATATGCTATTGTGTTTTAGGAGGAAGAAATTGGTACTGTAAGGATATGTGGATACAAATTTCGTAGATGATCATTATATGAGATGAAGTACCACGAGGTATGTTTATATCTTAGCGTCGATAATAGTCAGCTGGGTCTCACGTTTGCAGAATATAATAACATTGTCCACGACTGAGGCATAGTATGTTATAGTGATTGAAGCCAGTAAGGAGATGATTTGGTTGATCCAGTGCCTGGAAGAGTTGAGTTTGAAGCAGGGGGACGACATTCTTTATTGTGATAGCCAGAGTGCATACACCTTATCAAGAATCCAGTATATCATGCCAGAACGAAGCACATCGATGTACGTTACCACTTCATACGCTTGCTGATAGAGGACAATAAGTTACAATTAGAGAAGATTTTGGTGAGTCAAAATCTTGCGAACATATTGACGAAAGCAGTGACTATCGAGAAACTGGTGTTGTGCGTAACTTCAGTTGGCCTTCACGCGTAGGAGACGAAGATGGAGCCACACTAAGAGGATAGACGGGATCATTGAGATGATATTAATTGAAGAATGAATTTTTTTTGGGTAGGAGAAAATGCTTGCGAAGATGGTGGGAGTTCGGGAGCTCGTTGATAGTGGTTTGATCTCCAAGTGGGAGATTGTTGGTTTCAGGAGTGGAAAGCCAAACCTGGAATCAAAATCACAAATTGCGCAGAAATGCCTTTGTCGGTCGACCGACACAAGCTCATCGGTCGACCGATGTGAAGCCAAGAAAAACTACAGGAGCTTCGGGACGGTCGGTCGATGGGCTTGCCCCGGTTGACCGAAAGCGTGCACGAAAACCCTGTAGAAAACAGAGTTCTGGCCGGTCGACCGAAGCAATACTATCGGTCGACCGATGATGATCAACTAGTCGACCGATGCGATGCTATCGGTCGATCGAAATCGGGTCTGGTAGTTTCCTGATTCGGGTTGGACTCTGTTTTTGGACTGTGTATATATATGTTTCCTAAAACGTTTTTAGGGTTATGAGAGGACGTCTTTGAGAGGGTTTTGACGACAATTTAAGATCAGAGATCTTAGAGTGAGTGGCCTATTACGAGCATTGTAATCTTCTCCAATTAATCAAAGAATTTCTAGTGTGGCTCCTGAGGACGTATGCACGTTTGCCGAACCTCATTAAATCTAGTGTTTTCTTCTTTTGTTCGTTCTTTCCTGCAAGTTTTTTTATTTGCTGTAATTTCTTGCTTGCCTACTCTTGACACAATATCCTGAAGGGCACGGGTTGTCGTTTGTGTGTTCAACCCCAACCGTATCATTATGTTGCTTCGGACATGAATTACTAGAAGATGCAAATTGTATACTGTATCAACGTGTTGTCCTGGATATGAACTGCTAGAACAATCTCTTGATACTATCAGTTGCACATTTTTTCTTTATATAAATTTCTTGAAACTTTGGTAACTGAAACTAGCTTTCCACGTAGATGTGTGGTTTTTTGGCTGTTTCTTCATGTATGCCTCTTATCTTGCTCATAGTTTTCTTTTTTGACGAGAATGTGATTTTTGATGCTGCATGGTGATAAATTTCAGTGAGCCTTTTATTTAGAAAGAGGCAACATCGGTTTTCTCGATAACAATTTATTTTAGTTAATAAGAACCCTGTGACCAATTTGAATATCAGTGTATGGTTGAAAATTACATTGTTAGAAAGTTCATTCTTCTGCCTATTTTTTCACGTATATAAGGAACATGCAAAAGAATAGGAGAAAACAATAAGACCCATAAGATTGCATAAACTATAAAGGGCTGGATGGATTTCGCTTGTGATTCCAGGATTATATTATTAGTGTCTTGTCAAGAATTATGTATCGAGGCATTTGTCTTTTTATATTGAAGTCAAGTTTCCTGTAGCTGGTGTTAGTTTTCTCTTGCACTGGATGATATAGTGTATAAAGTCCCTTTTGCATGATAACTAACTGGTGGTTTCCATATATTCTTGCTGACCTACTAGCACTGTTTTAAAAAACCTCCGTCTAGTCCGCTTAGACGTACGCATAGGCCTAGACGGTACCTAGGCCGCCTAACTAGCGCCTAGCGCCTAGGCGGTATTTAGGCTGCCCACCTAGATTTTACGAGCGTTTAGGAGAGCATTGTCTGCTTACGTGGATTGTAACCTGTAGGTTTTGATTGTGATTTTATGTGTCGTAGCCTACACGTCCTCCAAACTCCATTAACCTCCAAATATGAACATCTCCACTACCTCCTCCGACCTTCAGCAAAACCTCATCGACCACCACTTAAATGAAGAAATAAAAAGAACGTCCAGAAACCGTTTAGGTGCCCGCTTAGGCGACTAAACGCTGGGCGCCAAGTCCGACGTCTAGAAACGCCCAACGTTTAATGTAACATTGCCTACTAGCAGTGTTCACTCATGTTGAATGTTCAAGACGTGAAAGTCTGTTGTAGTGCCAATTAAATTGGAAAATATGCATGGGGAATGGTTTGAGGATTTGGTAATTGATTTGATAATGGATGAGTGCATCATAGTTTTTTAGCATTACATTTCTTTAAATTTTTCTTGGTTTCAAGTTAAAATCTGTTGATGTGCTTATCCATAATGTAGGTCTAAATGTTATTTGTGCACTATCATTTGATTTGCTGGAGATAATAAATGAATCAAATGCTGTGGCTTTTATTCTCTAGTAAATGTTAGGAAGCCAACAATTGACTTCATTTACAATCATCGGTGACTAAACAATTAACTTAGAGATTTTTGGTTGCACATGTTATATCATGGAATTTAAATGTATTAAATGTACTCAATTTGTGTGAGGAGTCTAGAACAAGATATAAAGTCACTTTCAACTATATGAATCGTACGCATCTGAAATTTCAATTCGTACAAGCTCTATAGGGCAGTATGTAACTTGTGCAATTCAAATACAGTTATTCAAGAAAAAATCTTAACATTTATTTCAAATACAGTTATTCAAGAAATAAGGCTATCATACATTACTGGAAGTGAAGAATGATATGGCATAAAAAGGAGAGTTGGATCTGCCAGATGAGATGTACTCATTTGTGCAGGTTCAATTCTTTTCTTGTTAATCAGTTTATAGATGAAATAAATGAAATCTGGCCATGTTCGTATTTATGTAGTTGGTGTACGTCTCAAATCACGAATCATGTTTCAAATACAATGTTATGGCAGCATGGTAATAATCCATACCTTAAAATTTTGAATAAATTCCACAGATAAAATTTAAATAGAAATATTGGAGACTTATCCTCAATGACAAGGATGAAAGGTAACAACACTGTCACAAAAAGAAAAGCTCAGGCTTCGTCCATGATTAACATTTATTTCATTTTTTCTAGTACTTTGGGATGGAAAAGAAAACTAGAAAGTTCCTATCTTTTCAAGATCTTAACGATCCAAACACATCTATTAAAACAGTTTATAGTGATTTTTCCTTGAATAAGGATGCATTTAGTAAATAAGCAGTGGGATAAATAATGTCAAAAGTCCTAACAAGAATCAGCTTTGATGGGTATGATGGGTATGATGTAGCGTCAAAGATATATGGGAACACCTATCATTCGCTGGATAGAACAGAAATTTCTATATATTGTATGCAAATGCATGTGTATAGTACATTCTTTAATGGTAAATTGCCGATTACAATGGATTTCCTGGATTGAGTTTGCATTTGCAAACTAAAACAAGTATATTCACCTACAAATTAAGAAAAATTGTGTAGAGCATGAACTATTGACAAATATTCAAAACTATTGCATTTTATCCATCATGCATTTACATTTACAATAGTTTGGATATTGTATGAGATCATAATTTACCTGTATAGTACACATTGAGAAATATACTTGTTTACACAATGTATAACAATGATGTAAAGTCAAAATAGAATTTACACAATGTATAACAATGATATGCTTTTGTCTTTTAGTTAACATTCTATTAACTTTAAGATGCATATTCGAAAGTTGGAAAGCAAAGAACAGGCTCATATTCTCAAATTCAATTTAAAATGCCTTTTTTTTTCCTTTAAATCAATGGTTACTAACATTGGAAAGGCAAAAAACAATGCAATTGTTCATTCAGGACTGCTGATCATACTAAATGGATTGGTTCTTTCCACTGCAAACAGGATTTTATTGATGTTGTAGAGGTGCGTATTAGCCTTCAAACTCTAGCGCACTGCTTCAACTTTGAATTGCAGTTTTTATGCTTTTTGTTTCATTCAGATGGAATTAAGTAAACATGAAACTTGGGAATAAGATCTTGATTGTTATTTACATTATATTAAGGAGTCGAGATAGGCTATCATGAATAGTATTTAAGATGTGGATACTATCAACTGAAATCTGGAATTTGGATTTCAAAATTGAAAATCTGTACTGTGGGATGTGATGTAATACAAATCAATATATATAATTAATTTGACGTGGATCTTTTATGTGAAACAATAAATTATTATTGTCATTTAAGTGCCAGTCTAGAAACGGAGTTCGGCTGTGGTGCAAAACTTTAATGTGAGGACATTTAGAGAAGACTAGCTGGCTCTGCTGGCTGGGTTGTCACCATGTGGTTAATTCTTTGACTTGGGCTCAGCCATCTTTCCCACAAAGCTACAGGCCTATGTTAGTGCTTGGTATAGAACTTATAGCTAGTAGTAGATGAACATTATTTTGTATGTTGTTTAAGGTCAGGCAACTAATGTAAGAAAATAAAAAAGACCTTGTCTAAGATGATAAATGGCTATTTATTTATTTATTTATTATAGAATTGCCTTAGAATTAACTGAATTTTATATTAGACACTCTTCCCCTTCCCCTTTCTTCTCGACTCCCCCCCTACATTTTTCACTACCAACCCCACCAGAGAGAGAGAGAGAGTGTGTGTGTGTGTATATAATGGCAAATGATGTGGTCCATATTATTTAGGGTTGTCGCAAACGAGTTAGTCCTTCAGATGGAGGGAGGGAGGGAGGGGTTATTGCCAAATGATGTGGTCCTTATATTTTAGGGCTAGTCCTTCAGAATATGCACAGTAAGTGGAAATACTGTTAGGGGCTTGGCCTCTATGAAATGTTATGTCGCCGAGGTCTAATGTCAAATTAAGCTCAAGGATATGGGTGAATACACAACATGTTTCTTTGGTTTTATGCTATTAGTCCTTAACAGAAATCCTGTTTTACTATTAGTCTCTTAACAGATAAAATTTTGCTTTTGCATATGTAACCCCAAATCTTTGGTATTAAAAAGTTATCCTTTGCTCCTCCAAATCTTGTTATCTGTTAACTTATGATCCAACTTATATGCTTATATGCAGAGGCATTAGTCAGTCGCTTTAACAATGCAAATGTGATATCCTTGGCATGCCTTCTTTCTTCTTTGGTTGAAATTCATGAAAGCCCCTTGGAAAATCTTCTTCTGCTACCTCCAAGAAAGAAAAAAAAAAGGAAAAAAAGGGGAAATTCTCTCATTATCCTTGGCCCCATCTCTAATCAAGACCTAGATCAGATCTGAGAGGGAAGGAGAATTATTGTATATTAATAAATAATTTTAAATTAACTACGTAAGAAATACATTATATGGAATACTTACAAAAATTACCATCAATACTAGAGTCTTGTAAATTAGTTGATCTCCTTAATCTAAGGAGTAAGTAAATTTTACGATGTATTTATATCTCGTTTTCAGTTAGTCAAAAGAACTAGAGCTATTACAAGTGTAATATGATAATAAAAATGCATGAACTAATATTGTCACATCAATTTATTTTTCCACTTAAAATTGAATTGCTATCTTGTTTTTTTCTTTAATTATATAGCAAACCGATCTATCTTGCTTTCATTCAATTTCTAGATCTGTCCTTTGTGAACTACATATTTATGAGCAGAATTAACTTCCTTAACATAACTGGATAGTAGATACGATAAAGTCCTCTTAACACTCTGCTAGAGGAATTACTTTATTCTATAGCTTGTCTATCGGAGGGGAACCAGTCATTTCCAGCAATTTGTGATGGCATCAGTTTGTTCGACCATCACTGTTTAATTGAAAATCAACCACATGGCTTGAATTGTCCCACTGCCTTCACTGCAGTCTGTTTATCGCCTACTTAAGCTGATATTTCTTTTAAGCTTACAATAAATGGAACCAATATTTGTACTTTTGCTTTGTGCAGGCTATATTTAGAGGGGCAATGAAAGGTAAGCTGATAGTCAGCTGCCCACTCCCACCAGAGAGAATACCCAGATTCCAGCTTCTTTTCAAAGATTTGTAATCACTATTATATCATGTAATTGAAGCTTTACTTTTTTTACTCAAGACAGACAATCTGTATATAGAAAAACTGCATCGATTGATTCTGAGATGTACGCAAAAATGGCAGCTTTCCCCTCTTTTACCACCCAAAAAACATGAACCAAACAGCCCCTAAAGTATCCACCAAAATCTGTTATTGGCTTTTTAACTACTACCTATCGTTCTCCCCTGAAAGATGCATCTCATGTTACTTTACCAGATTGGATCATTGCCAAGTTGCCATGTAGTTACATATGTATTTTTAGGGCAATGGGAACAAGGTGTCAAAAAAAAAAAAAAATGTTGGCAGTTTATTATTGATGCTTTAGAGCTTTTCACTGAATCTGATTGCTAATATCTTGAGAACTCTTGTTTTGTTTTGAAGTTACGACGAGCTACAGCATTGCTCAACTGTGTATCCTTTCAGTACCTCAAACTGCACGTAGAGTGAGTACTAGAGAGAGAGCAGGGCACGGGCAGATTTGTCTATGCATTCTTAAATGTTTACGTTTGTTCGGCTAGAAATGTTGTGCTGAGTTTTTTTTTTTTTTTTCCCCAGAGAAATGGTTAGTGCTTGAAGCAATCTCTCTTTCATTTGATTCTCTGTGACATTAAAGTGATAGTTCAATGGTTGATGTTAGCCCTTCTTGTCATGGTTGTTTATGATTTGTCCTTTTGATCATCCAAAAATACGTTAGGCCAAAATAGAAGCAAGCCAAATTACAACAGGGAACTATTTCTTTCACTTCCGTGTACCTTAACAGTCAGACTGAAGCAAAGGATTCAGATTATATTATGTCTGAAGTTACAAAGAGATTAGCTTTCTATCGATTAATTCATCCGAAAAATCCCCAAAATTAACAGCTATTAAGTGAGGATAAATACACAATAATACCCTCACTTGCCATTACCAGACCATATCAGACGAATCATCATGTCCATCTCCTACTAACAACTATTCTTCCACAAAAAAACAAAATCAAAAGTCAGGATGTAAGCTCTACACCTCTTCCCAATTTGCACCTCCAGCCATTTAAGATTCATCCCAAACTGTAAAAAGAGGAGGAGCTCCGTTGCACACATTTGCTTGTGCTATCCCCTGAGCTGAAGCCTCCATCAGTGCACTGCAACCACTGCTTTGTTCGTAATATGCGTTCTTATATGAATCTGACCATCCCAAAACACTGGGGAAATTCCTGCCACTGTAATAAACATCTGAGCTCATCCCTGTACCGAGTTCAAGTAAGGTTGAACACGAGCCGATACCATAGCTATTGAGATTCTGCAAGGTTTGTGCGGGCATCGTGCTGTAATCCTCTTCTTGCTTGCACCAAGAATGCTGGTAGTTGTTGTAAGGGTACTGACTTTGTTGGAAGGCTAATGTTGGAGGCCAGCCATAGTTGCTGATTCCTTCGGTAATGGTGGAGGAATTATCAGAGGAAGAGGAGTCTTTGAGGCGTTTGGTTGAGGGACCGATAGGAAGATTGCTGCTCTCGAGGATGCTCTTAACGTCGTAGCGACTCATTTCAAAGTTGGTGATTGCGTTGAGGCCGCGGAACTTTATGGCAGCAATGTCATAGGCCTCTGCTGCCTCTTCTTGGGTGGCTATACGATATGATGTGAGTTAGGTATAGATTATTAACATTGTTTTAGTACTTCAACAAACTCCTCTTTTATAAACATGTTCTTTTTCCCCCCTAAGTTTTTTGTGTACTTTTTCATCATTTTATGTATTAACACTCAAATGTAGAAACTAAAAAACGTTACATGACTGTTAATTACATAATTAGTCATCTCGTTGAGTTCTTACTGAATACAGAAAACTTACTGAATGTTCCCAAGTAGAGATCCTTGTTTCCTGCTACTCTTCCTATTCTTGCTTGCCATCTCCCATGTTGATGATGCCTGTTGTGAAAATATACCTTATTATACCACACTTGTAACAATTAAACTTCTGTAATACCCTCAATCATCTTGTATATTAAACATTAGTTTAAACCTCAATTTAATACCATATTCACACTATACCAGAAGAATAAGGGGGAAATAAATCTATTCATGTTCTTGCAAATTAAAATACGGTATCCTTCTGAAGAAGGCCATAAGACTAAATTTAATCACACACCAGAATAATGGTAACTACATTACTCTCTTCTATACTACTTCTATACTACAAGAGAAAGAAGTGTGGGCTCCCTTGATGAGTCATCAAAATATGGTAATTGATCTTAATCATGTACTTTATGTTTTTGTTCATTTGCACAAAAATGTCATAAAATGATTGGTGCCATTTCTGAAAATGTGTATTGATCAGTTATATATCTTAAGAGTTGGAACAATTACCTTGTAACTCCGCGATAAATAGATGCTCCACGAGAAAATCCACTGCTCTTTCTGTATGAACAAAATATATTGGATGCAATCAGAAGAAAGCTACTAAACTGACCATCATCAAATTTTACATAAACATGAAATCTAAACAAAAAAGAAGTAAAAAAATACCTCCTTAAAGAAGCAATGTACTCCTGCCTTGTCATATGCTTCATTTCTTCTATCTCTTTTACATAATTACTTATCTGAATGTTAAAAAGAGGAAACTTATATCGATCGCGAGTTCACAAAGAATCACGCGAAAAATCAAATAGAGATGACCTACAGGGAAATTGGTGGTTGTAGTAGCACCCCAATATTTGAGAGCAGCCAAATCATAAGCTCGAGCTGCCTTATCTTCTTTATCATAGCCCCCTGAAATTTAGTAAAATGAAGAAGTTAATAAAAATAAACAAGAGAGGAAACCAATTACTTCATAAGTGAGGGATGTAATAGAAAAGCTCAAGCGTAACAATTTACTTACCCAAATAGACTGCACAACAATGGATCCATTTCCAGATACATATGAAAATGAGAAGATATATAGAGAGGGAGAAACAAAAAGTTAATACTTAATGCATCCAAATACAGAAATTAAAACAATTATTCATGTATATTTTTTTACCTTGTCGACCCTTTCGTGTTTGCCCTTCTCTTTTGCAGCTATTGTCCCATAGATGAGCCTCATACCGGCCAGTCCATCTATGCCTGAAATCATAAGAGAATCTTTTTTCTAAATTGTTTGCCATAAATATTTCTAGCTTAACTTATTACATATATTTAATTGAAAGAAGGTTTTTTTTTCATTTTTAAATAGTTAGTGAACAAGAAAGAAGATATAACATTTTAACTTCGTCCCACATATTAGTACTAGGAACTCAAAGTGGGACACCTATGCATCTCAAATATGATGGCTACTTGTGAATCAATAAGAGAAATTATTATCTTATAAACATAAAATAAGAAGGGGAAAAAAAACTAGGAGTACATATGAAATTTAAGAAGAGCTTCTTCAAACCTTGTAACACCCCGATAAATCGAAGTTCTCTGCCCAAATGTCTCCACAGATTTCTTAGTAACTTCTTTTGCACCACACTGCTCATCATCCTTCTTATTCTCCAGTGCCAGCCTTTCCTCTACCCCAACTCCTGCTGTTATGGCCAACGGCAGATTAGAGCTTGACTGTGATTCTTCTGCGCTAATATTCGGCATTGTCGGCATCACTGCTTGAACTGGAAGCTGAAGAGGGTACCCCTCATTGTACAAGTATGATTGCCCACTGAGAAAGTCTCCCATCTTTGGCTCACTGTTATTTATACTTTTGTTATCAGATCCAACCAGCATTGAAAGCTCACAGTTCTTCATGTTCCATTCTGTAAATTTAAGGAATTGAGTCAATAGGGTTTTTCGAGAGTCCAGCAAGCATTAGACATATATACATACTGGGGGAAAATATTGTGTATCTACGCATATATGCACTCCCAAGAAATTAAAGGAACTATTAGAAAGACACATGATGATAACACTTCACTTGATATTTGAACCAGAAAAAACTCAATATGAGGTTGAGGTTTCCATGGACGAAAGGGCTGTTTGGTTCAGATAAAATAGCTTCCATATGTGTTTGTTATAGTTTGTTACGAAAATAGTAATTGCAGTTGTCACTAAATTTTTTTTAAACAACAATCAATAGTAATCAAATGGATAACAAGTAGATTTTGAAATAAATAAATAAATAAAAAGGGAGCAGTGTTTTTACGACAATAGTTGATGGGGGAAAAAACCCCATTAACTTTCAAGGAAACAAACATCTGCAACTTCTGTGGCAACTGTTTGCTTATTTGATTGATAGATTAATGTAGAGACCTTGATGTTGATGGTGGGGAGCAGAGCTGAGAAAGTCGATGTCGACGAGAGGAGTCTGATGATTATTATCAGATGCTGAGTGATCTGTTGAGAAGCTGAAGCAGTTGCTGGTGACTGTGGTTGGAGAGGGGTGAGCTTGATAAGGGTAGTGTGATGAGGGTGGGAGTTCCGTCGGAGATAGAGAGAAGCCTAACCAGTTGTTCATTGAACCCATTGAAGAAGGAGAAATGAAGACGAAGAGTAAGAATAAAAAGAAGAACTGTAGAGTGAGAGAGAGTAGAGGGAGAAATATATTAGGGTTTGAAAGAGTAGAGGAAGTTGGAAGAAGCTGTGAAGGAAAAAAAAGCAGCATATAAATATTCTTACTTTATTAATGTACTGTCACCATCCCATTCTCTCTCTCACACCTATTCAACATACACACACGTATATGAAGAAAAAGTAAAAGAAGAAGAAAAGATAGTTCAATAAAATTGCTATCTCACAAACATTTGAAAGAAAGCTATATATGTTGAAGATTTATTTCTTAGTATCTTTTCTTGAATAGTGAATGAGAGTCTCTTTTTAATGTAATGACCCTTTTTAGAGGGAAAAAAATATTTATATGTTCTTGAACACATGTTGAATAATTAAAAATCAGTATGCTTGTGAATGCTTGATAATTTTATGAGAAAGTATCATACTAGTTGATTTGGACAATTTACAAAAAAAAAAAAAAAAAAACAACAACAACAACAACAACATTCTTGCTAGATAGGAAGGCATTTTTGTTCTCTCTCCTACCAAGATAGTGAAGATATCATATCTGTTAGTTTTTAAATGGGTGATTATCTTCGGATTTGGATCCTTGCTATTATAAAAAAAGTAATGGTGTATTTTTAATACCAATAATTGATTTATTGATACATGATTGTGATTATTTTGTGTTAGATTTAGAACAACCCAAAATCATCCACTAGATACAGATAAAAAATTGTGATAAAAGTTTATGATCTTTCTTGGAGCTGTATTTTCGCACTTATAAGCAAAAACAAATTTTGGTAGTTAACCCCAAATATCGAATGGATTCTTATATATTATTATTGCAATAATATTCTTTTTCTTCATACTTGAGCTAAGCATAACATGCATATGTCTCTTGCATCCATTAAAGTATTCTTACTCATCACTTTTGGTATTTGAGTCTTTTATCTTATAAATTACCTCTCAAAACCCTACAAGCATTCTTAAGAACAAACAAATTAAGGTAAGAAATCCTATAAGCAAGTCCTATAAAAGCTATTACTTCAATTGAAGGAAAAAGAGACCTGAGGACGGGTAAGAGGATTTTGTTTGCTAATGCTCCTATAGAAGGGACACTAACCCTTTTTTCACGGGTCTTTGGGGGTAATTTTTTTTGTAATTTACTACCAGCACTTGTACACAATTCAAAGTTTCAAACTCTCTAAGTGTGCGTGTATGATGAGAGAGAAAGGGTAATTAAGTGAGAAATAAGATCTTTATAGTAATAAAGTATTGTTGTCTTCGATTAGTGTGTAATTGAGAACTTTGACCGTCAACAAAGGGAACCCAAGATGGTAAAACACATGGGGTTCCCTATCTGTAAATCTCAAAATCTAGTAATTTATGAATTGATGTTAATTGTTTGTTACCCAAGAGGTGATTAGTTCAATGAACAGTGAGTGGGTTTGCATTGGAGAAATAAGCGGGGCGCCCGTGCCATTTTGGGAACAATTAAGTGCATGAATAATAATATATATGCATGAACCAAACTTTAATTAATTTGGATTTTAATTAATTGGAGAAAGCGAGGGAGAGGAAAGGAAAGGAAGCAATCCCACCGCCATACTGCAACTTGTGCTATCATACAATGCTCCGGCTTTTCATGGACACCATTCTTAAGATGGTTTTGGAAGGGGAAAAAATTTGGGGTTTTTTTCTTGGGCCCAATGCTTTATTTTGATTTATTTACAAACCCCTCTAGTATCAAATGTATTTATAAATACATAGAATTATGTATATTTACCTCTAAACTCAAAAAGCACTAATACATCCAATATGTATACAGTGTATACAAAAATAAATTATAAACCCTAAATTACCCCTTTGTTTGCAGGAAAAATTCGAAGAAAATTGAGAAGAAATGTTATTAATTCTCCTAATAGACTTAGAAAAAAACGAATACATTCTCTCTTTGTAATATTTCTCTAACTGACTTAGAAAAAAGAAATTATAATCTTCTTGATCGGTCTCTCGATTTACAAAAAAGAGAATGACGGATCCCCCTCTTTGTTTAAGGCTGGGTTCTTCTTGGTAGCGATGGGAATTTGATTCTTGTATCCCGTTGACGATCCGAACGCCTCGCTTCGTGAACTTTGTCCACTCTTCTTGACTTAACGTCGGGAAGAACTTGTCAGGCAAGTTTAGAACTCTAAACGAGTTTAAGAACTCTGCGAAAGAGTTCATTTCAGAAAGGAAATTTAATCCTTTTTCCAACCGAAATAAGTTAAACAGACGATTTATTCAAAAAAGCCAAGCCAAATGATCTCGAAAGCTCCAACAAAAGCCAACCCCATTTCAGCTGTAAACCCGACTATTTATAGGGTTTAACGGTGTAGCTGACCCCTTAATTTGCTCCATAATGCGGGATTAACGGCCTCATTAATTGGGTAACCGTTCATGTAATTTAAAAGGGTCAAACGCGACATCCGCATTCTAACTAGTTTCAATACGCGGGGTCATCCGGCCGCCCGACTCTCGCATTTGGCTTTTGAAACGCGGGAGTGAGCCCCGCGTTTAGAGTTTGGAACGCGAGGGTGAGCCCCGCGTTTGGAGTTTGGAACGCAATGATGGACCCTCGCGTTTGGCCTTGATGAGATCATCAATTGTAATATCTTTTTTTTTCAAATTTTACAAGGATCGTTAGCTTGTAATCCTTATATTTGGCTTTTTAAAATGTGAGAGTCGTCAATTTATAACTTTTATCATTAGTGTTTTGCGGGGACCAACTATCTGTAGTAATTTTTTGACAGCCTACAGAACCCCCTCCAAAGTTTTCGAAAGTTTACGGTTGACTGGAATAAAATTTTAAAATTCTTTAGATCTCAATTTTGATCCGGGAATAGTATACTATTGATTCCTTACTATAAAGGAGTTGCTCACTGCATTCATCTTGAAGGCACGATGAATTTGGTAGCAGATATTTGCCACACAAGACCCGTGCGAGGGTGAGCGTCATGTTTTAGCTTCTGAAATGCCGGGGTGAGCTTTGCGTTTTTTTAAATTTTAAAAATGCGGGGATGACCCTCGTGTTTGCCATTAGTAATGCGGGGGTGACCCTTGCGTATGTAATTAGAAATGCGGGAGTGATCTTCGCGTTTTATCTTTGGAACATGAGGGTGACCTTCGCGTTTAGATATTGGAACGCGAGGGCGACACTCACGTTTTGATATTGGAACGCGGGGGTGACCCTCGTGTTTTGAATTTGGAACGTAGGGGTGATCATCGCGTTTGGAATTTGGAACGCGAGGATGACCATCGCGTTTAGAATTTGGAACACGAGGATGACCCTCATGCTTTGACAATGAACATTTGCTATTCTGTTGAAAAGAGTTAACAAGTTTATAGGGGTTTAACTATTAGAGGTGTGGTGTTAACATAATAATAATTTGTGAACTTTTCATCCTATTGAAGAGAATTTATAATTTGCTTTTATCAACAGAGGTGTAGTGTTAACTTGAAAATTTTTTACATTTGTGATTTGAACAAGATTTTTGTAGACTTATCACCCTATTGAAGAGGACTGATAAGTTGATTTTATCATCAGAGGTGTAATGTTAACTGGATGACTTTTGCGCTTGTGATTTGAACAAGATTTTTATGGACTTATCACTCTAGTGAAGAGAGTTGA
>BQKN01000400.1:110741-141447 GCA_022839385.1 Asparagus kiusianus | reverse complement strand
AACTTAATGATTTTTTTGATACTTGTGATTTGAACAAGATTTTTGTGCACTTATCACTCTATTGAAGAGAGTTGATAAGTTTGTTTTATCATCAGAGATGTTGTGTTAATTTGATGATTTTTGATACTTATGATTTGAACAAGATTTTTTTACACTTATCACTCTATTGAAAAGAGTTGATAAAATGATTTTATCATCAGAGGTGTAGTGTTAACTTGATTTTTGGTACTTATGATTTGAACAATATTTTTGAGGCTTATCACTCTATTAAAGAGAGTTGATAACTTGATTTTATCATCAGAGGTGTGGTGTTAACTTGACGATTTTTTGTACTTGTGATTTGAACAAGATTTTTTAGGACTTATCACTCTATTGAAGAGAGTTGATAAGTTAATTTTATCATGAGAGGTGTAGTGTTAACTTGATAATTTTTGGTACTTGTGATTTGAATAAGGTTTTCGAGGCTTATCACTCTATTAAAGAGAGTTGATAAGTTGATTTTATCATCAGAAGTGTAGTGTTAACTTGACGATTTTTTATACTTGTGATTTGAATAAGATTTTTGACGACTTATCACTCTATTGAAGAGAGCTGACAAGTTGATTTTATCATTAGAGGTGTAGTGTTAACTTGATGATATTTTTACTAGTGATTTGAACAAGATTTTGAGGACTTATCACTCTATTAAAAAAAGTTAATAAATTGCTTTTCATTCGGAAAAGCTTGTTATATTAAGAATGAGACAAGCTAAATTCAAACTCCACAGGGATATTAATCATCAGAAGTGTAATGTTAACTCGACGATTTTTTATAAATTTTGTAGTGGGCAGAGGTGTTTTGTTAAGCATGTTAACTTTTATGGTCTTATCATCTTGTTGGATAAGATTGATAAGCTAGATGGGGAAGAATTTTGTAGTTGACAGAGGTGTTATGTTGAACATGACAACTTAGACAATTCATTATTCCTAATCAAGTGAATTACAAGTAACCAATCCCCAGTCTTGAGCGAGTTCAATTTCTCTCTTTAGACTTAGCAGGGGAAGTAAAAGGAGTCTCATAATTTTTATGGGTAATATTTCTTGAGAAATTTCTTGTTAATTGGCATTATAAGCCTATCGCCTTTCTGATTAATGAAACGGTAAGCTCCATTTGAGTAGACTGACTCTACTACGAATGGTCCTTTCTATTTGGGATTGAATTTTCCTTTTGTCTTGTGCGTCATAACCATTGGTCGTCTGACTGCTAAGACAAAATCACCTTTCTTAAAGATCCTTTCTTTGACCTTTTGGTTGTAAGCTTTAGAGATTCGAACCTGGTATAACTTGATTTGTTGTTGGGTTTGAAGCCGTTTTTTGTCTAACACTTCTAGTTCTTAGAGGTGTAGTCAATGTTGTTCTTCATCAGTCATCCCAGTTGTAAGAGCGTCTCTTAGGGATAAGATCTGAATTTCTAATGGTAATACAACTTTGCATCCGTAAACCAAAGAAAAGGGAGTAGTTTTTGTCAGGGTTGTTACCATTGTGTGATAAGCCCATAAACATTCGCTAAGTTTTTTATCCCAGTCGCGTCGACTTTTAGAGACAAAATTTTGAGAAGCTTTACAATGGTTTTAATGAAGGCTTCTGCAAAGCAGTAGCTGACGGGTAATATGTTGTTGATGTGATATTTTGAATTATGAACTTGTTGCAGAATTTTTGGAAGTCGTGGCCGACGAATTGAGTTCCATTGTTGTGAACTATTTATCTTGGTATGCCAAAGCGGTAGATAACGTGATGTTTAATGAATTTGATCACATTTAAAGTCTTGACTTCTTTCAAAGGAATTGTTTCTGCCCACTTGGAGAAGTAATCAATTATTGCTAAGATAAACTGATGTCCTTTGGATATTGGCAGGAAGATTGGTCCAACGATATCCATTCCCCACATATCAAATGGCTAAGATGAAAATATTGGATGTAGATTCCTTGGTGCTTGCTGAATAAAGTCACCATGAATCTAACATGCGTGATACCATCGAGTATAAGCGATGGCGTCTACTATCATTTTTGCCAGTAATCAGTAAGAATCTGGAGTCGGTCCTACAATTTGGGTCCGGGCTGATGAGCTCCACATATTTCATCATGAGCTTCTTTGAGAGCTTCTTGTGCTTCTTTTCTAGAAAAGCAGTAAAACAAAACTCCATCACGCGATTTTTGATATAACATTCAAGAAGCCGCATTGTAATGGAATCAAAGGGCTTTTTGTTTGATGGCAACCGCTTCTTTGGGATCGTTGGGAAGTATGTCGTACAAGACATAATCAATATACTAGAATCTCCAGTCCCTTGGTTCGAGACTTGCGGAAGTTTCACAGATGATCTCTATTATTGTGCCTTCTGAATAATCTTCTAGAAGGAACTTGGGGTGATACAAGTCACGATCTGTGACGAATATCTTTATTTCTACCTTTGGTAGCAATGCTAATGAAGTTTCCAGCGAGGCTAAAGCGTCTATATAGGTGTTTTGGATTCGCGAAATGTATGCGATAAAGAAGCCCTCAAACTTTTAGGCTAACTTTAGCACTGCAAAGTGGTATGAGACCAAATCTTCATTGCGTACTTCATATTCTCCTTAAACTTGATTTACGATGAGTTGAGAATCACTGTAAGCCTCGAGATGTTAGATATTAATTTGCTTCGGCCAAATGCATTCCTAGTAGCAAGACATTGTACTCTTCTATATTATTAGTGCATGGTTCGGTTAAGAAGAATCCTTTTGCGATCATATGATCAATTAGGGATACAAGTACAACCCCCACTCCGGCTGTGATTTTTTCGTCAAGTCATGCTCTTGATGCACCAATAAAGAACAATTTCTATACTTGCTTGGCTTCTACTTGTTGGGTCATGCAAACTTCTGTTGTCTCGTCTGGGAGATCTTAGAAGATTTTGGTACCAATGGTTAGCTAAAAAATCTGCCAAGACTTGTTCTTTAACATCCTTTTGAGGCATAAATCACATCTCATACTATGATAATATTATGACTTATTTTGCGAGACGACAGTTTAATGAAGGCGGTCTCGTCATGAGCATCTTTAAGGGAGTGTCGTATTTTCTTAACAATGAAGACCAAGGCTAGGCATTCATTCTCTTAGCTATTCCTGACACACTTGTCCACTGCTGGTCATCAAGTAGATCGGGATGAACCTACATTATCTCTCCTTTGGGAGTAGCGGGGTACCAACCTTTTATTTTTTTGACTATGTGGGTCAGTGTTTATCAGGTGTAGCTCCTCTTTAGGGATCGTGATCACACCTATTGGAGCTTGAACAGGTAGAAAACTCCCGAGTTAGATTGACACCATGTTAGTGGTCACTGTTTTCTATTCTGGCTTTAGCTTGAGTACTTCTGCATCAACCAGAGCCTGTAGATATCCTTGAAGATGTTGCACCTCTTTATCGAATGTCCTAACATCCTATGGTAAAGGTAGTAGTTTGGATCATCTACCTTCCCCTCTTCTTTAGGCTTTTTAACTTCAGGGAGTTTTAGCTTACCACTCTTTTGAAGTAGCTTGAATAGAGAGACCACATGCTCCTCTTTGCAGGAGTATTAATTAGGTACTCTTTGTTAACTTGACGCTTTACCCTTAGTAGGTGATGGTCTAGGATTGACCTCAATAGTCATAGCATCTTTTCGGGAAGATTAGGCTTAGTCCCATTATGCAGGTTGCTTCTGCTTATTTTCTTCTTCAGCTTCGATCCTGACAACTATTTCTTAAGTCTGTTCGCCTTGGGAGACTAGTTATCTCCAGAAGCGGCTCTCTACAACTCCCGTTTGGATTAGAAGTTTGGTCTGTAAGTTATGTTGATAGTTTTCCACCAGAGTAGACCGTGTCATACTTGTCGGACATCGCAGAGCTACGCTTCAAAACCTCTCGACGAAGGCTTTGATAGGCTCTCCCTTTTTCTACTTAGTGGCAAGAAGGGTAGTGACAGATACCTCTGTGTCATCATCAAAGAATCTTGACAGGAAGAGTTTCTCTAGATTCGCCCACTATTGGATACATCCCACAGACAGTTTCATGAACCATTCAAAGGCAACCCCTTTGAGGGTGCTAATGAACAAACGAGTCAGTACGACATCGTTTGATATCACATTCCTAGTCTGTGACTTAAAATAATAGATATGTTGGTTCGGTGATCCCGTGACATCAAAAGCCTATAGGGTCGGGACTTTAAATTTTGGAGGATAAGGGGTTATATCCCATTCGGCTAGATAGGGCCTAACAACTCCCTCATCTTGGAACTCGCTCCTATTAGCAATGACATTAAGGCGGACTTCTAGTTCTTCCATTTTCACAGACAGGAGTTTCTGCTCATTTTTGGTCTCTCTTCCTTCTTCAGAGGAAGATTCCAGATTGTGGGCTTCTTGATTAGAAGCTGCACTCTCAACCACTTTTTTCTTCCCTTTTGATATAAAAGGTTGGGATGAAGATGATCATCCTCTTCGGGAAGATTCACATTGAGGCGGCGAGTCTATTTTTTGGGATTTGACCCTGCTCGCGATAATTTGAGCCATCAAGATTCGAAGTTCATTGATGGTATTTTGCTGTGATTTGAGCATGGCTTGCTGTTCATCAAGTCTCTTCACTAGATCTTTAGGGTTTTCTGCTATATGAGCAGAGCTCTCATGTTCTATGAAAGAGCTAGAGGATCGAGACTCTATGATGACTGAATGTTCATAATCAAAGTTAATTCCTTTAGCTAGTCTCTGATAATTGACAGGGGTATAACTCTCTTTCGAGTCCGAGTGTGTTGATAGATTCCATCAGACTCACTCAGGATCTCTTTCAAGCTGGGAGATCGGTTTGCTTCTGACTCCTTAGAGCTAGAGATTGATGATCTCCCTCTACCGATCATATTGGAAGTAATTCTAATGTATTCATCCTCTGATGTTCTCTTCTTGTGAGAACGTTGTCACTTATTGGGTAAAGCAACATTTGTCAGTCCGTTGAACACCGATAGTCTTGATGCTAGTGCATAACATTATCATCCTGAGAAGACCGCAGAAATCAACTGTTCACATTAGCATGAACACGTGACTCATTATATCGGTCTTTCTCTCAATATGAATTCTCTCAAGTCTATTACAGAGACTCGAGAGGAGTTTCTCACTGAACATAAGGCTTGAATTGGGACCCCTATCTGTAATTAAATGAGACTGGCTCCTGGTGAATATGAATCTTAAATTCATGTTCATCTGTTTGAATGCGATGGATCACATCGCGCTTAGTATTAGAAATGCGAGGTTCGCTTTGAGGAGAAAAAAACGTGAGGGTTGCATTTGGCACTTGGAACGCTAAGTTCATGTTGAACAATTGAAACATGAGGGTTGCGTTGAGGAATAAGAACGCGAAGGTGGTGTTGAGGAGTAGGAACACGAGGGTCGCGTTTAAGAGTGGGGACGTGAGGGTCACGTTTTGTCTGAGCAATGCGAAGCTGAGGTTTACGTTCAACATGGACTTGAGGTCTGTGTTTTGGTTGTGGAATGCGCCATTAAGGGTTGCGTTCATCCTGGCTTTCGTGAGGCTCGTGTTTGGGCACATAAACGTGAGGCTCGCATTCTAGAGTAGAAACGCGAAGCTCAAGGTCGTGTTGAGGCTCACAAACGTGAAGTTCCTATTGGTTGGTTAGTTGGCTTTCTCTAAGCAGTGCTTGTCGTAGAGATCATTCTTCTTCGCCTGATTTGAGGCTTTGCAGCGATGTTACCATCTGTATTGATCAGGTTAGTCGTAGCAATAGGCCTCTTGTAACCCGATACTTTTTGTTTAGGCACGTGTGTAGGGTCTCTAACTTGGTTGATGAGTTCAGTTGAAACCAGGTCTTCTCCTTCTGAGGAAGGACTGTATGAATAGTATGATCCAAAGGAGAGACACTCCTTTGGTAAGTCAATAGTGTAGGCATCAAAAATTACCTATAGGTTCTCGTACACAGCTAGAGAAGAAGAGGAGATAATTAACATCATCATCTAGGTTAAAGAGGACCATCCGATGCCAAAAACAAGCAACGGAATGCACGAAATGACGAAGCAAAGGAAAGCGCAAAATAACGAAACAACAAAATAAGACAAACAAATGTGTCTTAAAATTTGCAAGACACCTTAATGTGTCTCGTAAATGGTGAGACACATCAATGTGTCTCGCCAAAATTACGAGACACATAAATATGTCTCGCAAATGATGAGACACATCAATGTATCTCGCCAAAATTGCGAAACACATTTATATGTGTCTCGCATGCATGGAAAGACACATAAATGTGTCTCACATGCATGGTGAGACACATAAAGTTGTCTCGCCCAAACAGGACCCCCCGACACGTTTTTGATAGATTTTCTTGAGATTCGTATGTTCCAGTGGCTTTCTAACTACTTTGGGAATATCCTCAAACACGGAAAAGTTGTTACCAGTTGAAGCTACGTTCAAATCAAGAATTCTTATCCACAAACACGATACTCGAAGCCTATAAATACCCCCTTCGTGCATTTGTGAAGGGGACTGACAAATACTGATGAGATCTGAGCTTTTAGGCGAGTTGCTAACATTTTGAGAGTAGAGCCATGAATTTTAGAGAGAGGGAGGTGAGATCTTAGCAAAGTTCAGTATAAAACGGGAGATTTCAAGAGATCTACAGCCTTTTCACCCTTCCCTTGAGATCAAACATCGATTTGATTTTGAGAAGAGTAGTAATCTCACCTTGCTGAGGTTATTTACTTCTGTTATTGTTTCTTTAACGAAACAAGAACACCTAGCCTTCTTCATGATCAACTTAGATATGTGATTCGGTGGTCCACGGGCTATTACGTCCCCGGCACAGGCAAAGATCCCACGCAAGCAACGATCAATAAATGATCTCTACATGTGTTTCTAGGAAGTCTTATGTGTATTTCTTTTGTGTATAGAAGTCTTATAAAAAGGCTAAATCTCGTGAATCTATTGTAATCGATAAATGGCTTGTAATGGATTCCACTAAGAAATTAATTTCCGACGCAAGGTTAGAGGGTTTTACCCTTAAGAATATTTTCAAGTGTGTACCAAATCAAGATGCTCAAATCACTTTGGTGAAATTCCTAATATTATATGCAATGAAATCCTAGAGATTAAAAGCAACTATAAAAGGATGGTAAAAAGTAAATCTTTATTTTTTAAATTATGGTCAACAGTCAAACAAATATGAGAAGGGGGATATTGTTTGAATTTATTATTTTGTTAGTAAATATTCGAGTGGAGGGTGAATTTTTATTATGGTCGACAAAAATAATATCTCTTTTTTTAAGATCCTAATTGCCTCTAATTGTGACGACCTAACTAAAATGGTGGAATTGAAAATACTTAGAGAGAAGAGTTACCTCAAGCAATTCTTCAAATCCTTGATCTCCAATCCGTCATCTTCAAGCTCCAAGTGGTTCCTTCACAAGAAAACACATAAGTTAAAGAACTAAAATAAATAAAATCCTACTTAAGCACCTTCTCCGGTAATGGTACCAAAACTTGATGGGCATAAATGATATCCTAAAAGTTGCAAGTGCACAACCAATCAAGTTATAGTATAAAAAGTTATTAATCCCATAAGGAAGGTGTTTGTAGGAGAAAATTTAAATTGATTCTTATGTTATGTGTATGACAATTAGGAGTGATGGGTGTGATTGTGGAGCGATAGAGTGAGTGAGAGTGATTGTGTGCAAAAAAAATATGATTGAGTGGATATGATAAAGAATACATGTAATCAACAAGAAAAGAAAGAAAGATGAAGGAAATTAAATCAAGAAACAAATAAGAGAAAAATCAAGAATTAAAGAAAAAATTAAGAAAGTAAGAGATGGATGATTCAATTAAGATATGAGGAATCTAGAATTGAATCCACTAGCTAATCTCACTTATAAAACATGAATCATTCTCTTTTTATCACATATACTTTAGATTTATTAAGTATAGATTATCAAACCACTCAAGGAAAGTATAACCTATCAAATTATCATCTAAGTAAAATCATTACTCATAAAAGCATAATAACTAAATAGTAATTCTAGAATTTCTTCTACCAATTAGTTCTTTAGTTAAGTATCTTAAGCGTGAACATTTTAAGCATAAAAGAATGATTACAAATTATAAAAGAAATAAAACTAGTTTCATACAATTTCTAGAGTTCCTACAAGAATTATTTCCTTATCTAAAGAAAAGGTAATTCCCTAGAAGGTTCTAGCCTCAAGGCGAATCAAAGAAAATAAAAAATAAACAAAAGTAAAAACTAATCCCGAGAGGGTTCTAGCCTCAAGGCGAATAGTGAAAGAAAATAAAATCTAATCTAAAAAATAAATTGTAAAAACTAAACTATAAAATAATTGCAAGAATTAAATCTAAGATAAGAGAGTTCTAGTCTTAAAGCGGAAGCAAACCTCCATCTTGATCTTCATCTTAATCTCCATCTCCATCTTCATCATCAAATAAAGAGAAGAAAAGAAAAATATAAAGAGGTGAAAAAAAATTCTTTTATTAATTATAACAAAAGTTACAAATTTGGAATGTCTTCTCAATTAAGAGTAACCCTCCTCTCTAAATGGAGTTATAAAATTTTTCACACCCTCAACCCCTCACTCTCTACTCCTATTTATAGTCTATAGCAATGAATAAGAGCCCTTGCATTAAACTTGAACCCCAAGACAAGCAATTTCAGCCATTGAATCATAATCGCACATGTGATATCGATATCGATACCGGTATCGATACCCTTATTGATACGGGTATCAATACTCATTGTATCAAAAATCTAACTTTATAGATGGTTTCATCTTATCGAGATAGATGATTTTCATATATTATATGTTAAATTCTGCCTTCCAGATTAGGAGATATTATCGTTTCTTTACGTCCAACCATCTTGAATATGATTTCTTTTCATATTGGATTTTTTATTTTCTTTGGCTTCTATCGGCTACTCGGCTTAATTCTAGACTTCAATAAAAGATTACAAAATGAGAAAGTTAGGGACTTTTGGGCTTTTATTCATTATTTTTTATTAACCTAAAATTTAAGATAAAAATAATTATTAGCGGTATATTTATTCATGTAAAATAAATAATGAGGGTATAAAATTATAATAAAAATATGATTATCAATCCCACTACAAATGGATTGGTAGAGGCCTTTAACAAAACCATCATAAAGATTTTGTCAAAACTCGTGAGAACCAACAAACGAGACTGGGACGACAAACTTGGAGAAGCCACCACAGTCCGGATGCCTACTGAAGCAACTCTGTATTCTCTAGTATACGGGTGTAAAGCCATCCTTCCCTTTGAAATCTAAATTTCATCCCTTCGCATCGCCCTCGTAATAGGGATGCCGATGGAGGAACAACATCAGAAACGCCTCGAAGAGCTTGAGATATTAGATGAAAAGTGCTTGGAAGCTCAGCAGCAAATTAAGTTTTACCAAGCCAGAATCTCCAGGGCCTTTGACAAGAAAGTCTGACAATAGAGTTTTAAGGAAGGAGACTTGGTTCTGGCTGTTCGGTGACCAAAGAATACTTAATTCCAAAAAGAAACGTAAATTCCAACCCAAATGGGAAGGATCATTTGTCGTAGAGACAGTCTACTCAAACGACGCATATGGCCTAATCACCCAAGATGGTGACAAACTCATGATGCCAATAAATGAGAAGTTCCTAAAAAATAATATCTCTAGTATGTTCGGATAACCTATTTAACGGGAAGTTCTTGGAGAATGCTATACATGGTATTCTTAAGGATAACCCGAGATCTATTGATTATTCAAGATGAAGACCAATCATCTAAATAATTCATTCTTAATCATGATAAAAAATAATTAAGAACCTCCCACTGTAGCTATTTAATCATTTCTAAGATAATTAAAACCCTCCCACTGTGACTTTCCGAGCACTCTTTCATTGTGATGAGATTCAATGACTTTATCAGTTTAATTTTCCCTCACAAAACTCTCACTGTGACTCTAAAATCCTTCAAGGATGAAGCATATCCCATATGTTTCAACCCAGTTAGGAGCAAGCTGTCAAAACCCTTTTCGATCACCGACATCTTCCTGATAACTAAGATCCTTTTGAAGTGAAAGATAATAAAGTTTATACTTTCCTTCATCCAATCCTTAGTGGGTTTCAATCGCTAGGATCAATCTCATCCACTCCCACCGTGTTTTTTGAGCACTCTTTTATTCAGACGAGATTCAATAACTATATTTGGTCAATCTTTCCTCACAAAACTCCTACAATGTAATTATGAAGTGCTTAATGATTCACGATCCTCCACCACAAAATCTCTCATTGATCAAATTAATTGACGATGAGTCCACCGAAATTATTCATGGTTAAAACCATTCAAACTCCCCCTATGTTCAAGCCTTTAACACTCTTACTATTAAAGTCCTGACACAATATTCAAAATTTTAATCTGTTGATCCATGACGATTATAAAACCCTCTTCGTGTTAAGTCTCTGCAACTTAACACCAAAAACCGCACTGAGTGATTTGTACAAGTCAATATTCTCACTGTTATTTGTATCTCCACTCCTACTGTTTCTTAGTGAAACCTTCCTACAGTCAGGACCAAGGCCAAAATTCACTCTCGATCTCTTGTATGCATGAGAGGTCTACTTTCAAATCGAGCGATCAAACCTTCCTACAGTTAGGGTCGTCTCAAATCCCACCTTGGTCAAACCTTCCCACGATTAGTGTCAAAACTAGAATTCCCTTTCGATAAACAAAAGACTTTCATCGATTCCTCTTTAGTCAAACCTTTCTACAGTTAGGGTCGAAGTCGGAATTTTATCTCGATAAATAAAAAATTCATCTTCAGATTAAGTAACAAATCCTATAAATGTTAGGATTAGTCGAATCTTTTTAATTCTCGGAGTGGAGATCTCACTCTTAGTTTCACCTTCCAGGATTCTCGAAGTGGAGATCCCACTTTGAGTTTTTTTAGCAGGATTCCCAGCGTCGAGTTCATCTTCATCCCAAGAGAAGACAAGCAGGAGATAGAAGATAATTTTTTTTCTCTTCGGCATCGGGTTCGTCTTTGCCTCAAGAGAAGACAAGCATGAGATAGAATATAAAATTCTTCCTCTCTAACACCAGGTTTGCCTTTGCCCCAAGAGAAGACAAGCAGGAGATAGAATATAAAATTCTTCCTCTCCAGTACCGGGTTTGTCTTTTCCCCAAGAGAAGACAAGCAGAAGATAGAATATAAAATTTTTTCTCTCCAGCACTGGGTTCGTCTTTGCCCCAAGAGAAGACAAAACAGGGTTCGTCTTCACCCTAAGAAAAGACGAGCATGATACAGAATATAAAATTCTTCCTCTCCAGCACTGGGTTCGTCTTTGCCCCAAGAGAAGATGAGCAAGAGATAGAATATAAAATTCTTCCTCTCCGGCACCGCGTTCGTCTTTTCCCCAAGAGAAGAAACAATCTTTCAACATCCAAGATCTATGCCTCATACGCATGGGGGACTTTATCTTGATCCCTAATTAGAGATAAGTCTGTATCTAACACATATTATTGAGTGGTCCGTTCCTACAAAAATGATCAAGTCTACGTATTCAACATTGTAGCGACAAAAATCCATGCCTTTCATACATGAGCGACTTTATCTCGATCTATAACTAGAGATAAACCTGCGCCTAAAATGCGTTGCCAGTTAGTCTTTTCCCAAGAAAATGATAAAAGCCTATGCATTCAATATCGTAGTAGGTTGTTATTAATAACACCAGAATCCATACCTCACACGCTTGTGAGACTTTAACTTGATCCCTAATTAGAGATAAGTCTATGCCTAACACGTGTTGTCGGTTAGTCTTTTTCCGTAAAAACGACAAAAGCCTATGTATTCAATATCGTAGAGGGTTGTTATTAATAACACCAAAAAAATCCATGCCTTACACATATGGGGGGCTTTATCTTGATCCCTAATTAGAGATAAACCTACGCCTAACACGCATTGTTGGTTAGTCCTTTTCCCGTGAAATTGATGAGAGTCTATGTATTTAATATCATACTACCAAGTCTAAGAGAATTCATTCTTTTAGCATAATATTACATGTGGAATGGACTCTGATAATTCACATGCTAGCACGACTCAAATGATGATCGGTAAAGACACATCAAATCCGTTGATGGCTGAGGGTTTACCAAAAATACTATAAGTATTGTGATTATTTATTCCAAACGGAATGAGAAATCATGATAAGGAAAACGCGCTAAACAGAAAACTTTATTTTATTAATGAAGTTAGATAAAAGCAAGATACAAAAGTGGTTCCATTAATCTAAATACAATTTGCGATCACAAATCCACTGTTCCAGCCTAGAGAGCTTCTCCATATAAGTTTGCTCAAGCTCAGCCTGCAAGTCAGCCCGGATAGAATCTTCAGTGACATTCAATATCTTTGCAGCTTCACCTCTCAGCTTGGCCAACTTCTCTTTCTCAAGTGCTTGTTTTTGGGAGCATTTTATGTTGGTTAATTCACCTTCGAGAATGGCACAAGAATCTTTATCATATTTTAGGGCCTTTTCGAGACCGGCTATTTTCTCGTGGATCGAGGCTAAGGAACCAAGCAGTTCAGCCCTGGACTTGTCCTTCCTTGAGATAACTGCCGTCATTTGCATAACACAACCCTCTTGTATTTGGAGCTCACTCCCAATAGATGCTCGGGCATTGTTCCACTTCTTTAGCTGGAACCCTAACTGAGCAGCCGTATATGAAGAAGAGCCGATAGCTTGCAGCTCCCCCAACTCTCGGAGCTCACGCTCCAGCATGACTAAGTTTGAAGTGATAGAATCGGCCAAGTCCGGATATCCTTCTTCTCTGATTCCTGTTACCTGACGATCGAGAGACCATCTAAATTGATCAAAATAATATCCTTGATGAAGGATCTTGTCAATCATTCCACTCATAAAGGAAGCGAAATGGCCAAGGTCCAGGCGGAATATAGATTTGCTTGGACCGTTGTCAGACAACAAAGCCTTGACGAGCTCGTATAGGGATGATGAAAGCTCTATAAGAAAAGAGGAGAAATAAATATTTTTAAATATTAGCCAGAGTCTTAAGGAAAATAGCGGGATAAAACTTACCAACGCCGGTAGAAGCTCCTTCACTTTGATGCCCCGTGCTTGGTCCCACCAGTCTAACCTCGTGAACAGATGGAATTATCACAGACATAACAAGTGTAGACATATCAGCTTCATCTGTTGGTTGCGTAGCTTGGACATTAGGGTTAACTCTAGCTTTAGCTGAAGCCTCCCCGAGCATCGGGTCCGAAAGGATGACAGTCTCGGATTGGAGGATATATGGTTGAGTCTCAGCAATGAATTGCTCCAAACCCGAAGCGCCTAAGTCCTTAGGTTGCTCTGAAACCCCTAAGACTATAGTCGTATCAGCTCTAGTGGTTGGTCCTACAATTAAAACTCCCCTGTGGTTAAATAAAGACTGATAAACGAATAACAGAACATCAGGCTAAGATCCATACCAGCAGATGAACTAGCCTTAGTGGTTGGTCCTGCAATCTCGTGAGCGGCTTACTCCACCAACATGTCAGTGAGCAATCTATGATCAGCCTTAGAGAAGCTCACCGTTGAATCAAATGCATGTTCGCCAAACTCACTGATATACCCACAATGGAAAGCTTCCTTCTCGGCTAAGCCCTCCATCATGACATCTACAGAAAACCTAAATTTTAAGCCAAAGAAGGAAAAGCAAAATTCACAACAAGTGGAAATCGCCCTCACCTTAGGTGGCTGCAGCAGGTTTCATGACCTTGGTACTTGGGCCCACTCCCTTTAATTTCTCTAAAAGAGCATGAAGTGCAGAAATGATTAGGGGAGGCACGGACTCTGAATCGTTTAATTCTCTTAATTGCCACTGGAATGACGTATTATCAGTGTTAGCTATACCTAGGCTTAACGTTCTTGTAGTGGTTTTAGTAGTTGGGCCAGGTTCGGCACTCACACCTGCGCTAACTTCAATAGGCATGTCAGCTTCAGCACTAACAAGCTCCTCGCCCATGGCCTCACGCATCTGCTGCATGAAACCAGACCTCTCGGAGTGAGTAAAGCCAGGAGAAGGAGGATCCTATGGAAGCTCACCTTCTTCAAGGCCTCCTGTGAATTAACAAAGAAGGATAAGTGTTCAGTGATATTGACGGCTAAACATGGGAAATCACATGAAGGGTGAGGTATTACCTCCTCCCCCAATAGGCACATCGTCGAGTGGTTTCATCTCAAAGGCTCGCGGCTCAGCACGTGGCTTGTGCAATATTTTTTCCCGTTTCGTAGGTGGAGCCTCCTCATGAGCGACATGTATCTCATGCTTGAACTTGGTACGTGACTTGACCCATGAAGAAACTTGAGCAGTAGACCGGGATCTCGTATGATGAAAAGAGTGAGGCTCTTCTTTCGCTTCTTCCTCGGCATCCTCACCTGGGGTAATAATAGTCATCTTGTTAGGATAAGCAAATAAGACCTTCTGCCTCAGCTTTTGTGGATCCGGTGGAGGCTTAGGCAAATTGGATGGGTATGCCCAATGAGCAATCACCAAGCTTAGTAATTCTGAGGAGAAGAAAGAGTTCGACAGACCTGTCCCGAGTTCTTCTTCATTGCCGCCAACTCCTGTGCCTTCGCCCCTAACTGCATCTTCTTCAGAAGTTTTAGCCTCATTAGTAGGGAGGATCTCCTATTCCTCCTCTTCAATTACTTTCTTACCTTTACTGGAAGGTCCGGCAGGCTCTTTTACTTGTCTCCTCGAAAGTGCAACCTCATGAACAATCCTGGTTACGACACGAGCTTCTTCTTCAGCCTCTAACTTTGAAATGTGCTTCAGCTTGGTGGGCGCATTAGCAGCCATCAACCATTTGCAGCAGAGAAATGTGAGCTCTAACTTGCACTCTGTGGTAGGGACATTAAACGTTGTACCTGTGCAACCCACTACGCACCAAACAATGCTCGGGTACCATCTATAAGACTGCCCTGAGTCTTCAGCTCTCGGTTCGAGTTCTTGACGTACAGTTGGTCATAACTGAACTTATGAGTGAACCAACACGGAAGATAGGGCTCTATGTGGTAGTGGTTCTTCACTCGGAAGACAAGATATCTAGGTCGGATATTCACCAACCACCTGAAGTAGCCTACATCAAGGGAAGTGCAACCCGTTCCCGGTCTCTCTTTGTCAATCAGCAGCTCATCGTATTGGCTAGAGAATCATGGGAAACATTTGAAGAACTCCTAGTATTTGGGGATCTAGAGCTGTCGCCTCACGTCAAGAAATTATTTTGTTTCCTATCTGCTATCTTCTAACAGCTACACCAAGGGAATAGAGGGATCTGCGACACTTGGGGCCAACATTAAATCTACACAGTGAAGGATGAGCCACGCTATCAGATAGGTATAGGGAAGTTCAACCTTGGCGGTAAAGATCTCGGCTGTCGGATTGCTTCCCACCTGTATGAATCTGGTGACCAATTGCTAAAGCCCACAGTATATGTCGGCAACCATCACCGGAAGTAAGGAGAGATCTTTCTTGTAAGCAAGCTAGACAGTTGGAAGGAGGACCTTTATCAGTAAAGAGTCAAAGAATTAGTGCAGCACGGTGCACTTCTTCAGCCAAATAGCAAGATATCCCTCCAGAAGAGTCATGGGCTGAATCCGCTTCTGTGCGTGCCACAGAAAAGTCCAAAACTTAGTCCCCATTGGAAACTTGCCCTCGACAGCAGGAGTATATAATTAGGCACTGATCTTCTCAATTAGTTCGTTAAGTGTTAAGGAAGTTAGATGTTCTAATTCACATACCACTTCACCGGATCCATCCTCCAGATCCTTGAACAAATAGTCGGCGAATTACTTCAAGCTTAGCTGTGTGGGAACTTCTTCTTTGCCATGATACTGACACTCTTTAAAGCTGTCTGATAATAACATGTGAGGTCCCACAATGTGTTATAGTTGGCAGGGCGACCATCTTCATGTAACTCAATTGACAACCGGAGGGAAATTATTCTTGATAAGGGATGTCGCCCATCGGCAGGCCTGAAACCTTTTGCATCTCATGTAGAGCAAACCCCAACTGTAAAACCCTATAAATTTGAATATATTGTGATAGATAATAATAAATAAGTTATATGGTGATAAATAACTTTTATTAATGTTTGAGTATGCTAGGAATTGATTTGAGATCAATTCAACGTATATATATGAATATATGAGTGCAAATGCACATAACATGCACGAAGAAGACATCAGGAAAAATAAGTAGTTAAGAGTATACGTATTTTACACACTGATGCAGTTCGAATCTGAAAAAACTCAAAAGACAGATGTTCTAGGTCTCTTCAACATATTTCCAACAAATCTTAAATCACCTAATTTCAAGATCAGACGAGAAAGTTACAGCCAAAATACCGAAGGTGATTTTGCTAGTCAGACTAGGCTTTCTGGTTCGGGTCAAACGGGTTTGTTTCGGGTTTACCTCTATAAATACTTATGTTTTTCATAAAAATTCTTCTGTTCTATCATATCTCTAAACCCTAGCAGCCACCCTTTTTCCTCAAAAACCCTACATCAATTTCTTGTGAGTTTTGTGAGCTTTGTGAAGCAAAATACATACATGAGGGCAAGGTCATCGACGTGTGGCAAGGGAGAACGAGTTATTTGCACTGTTGGATCGCTTGCTATTCATTTTAGAGGCTTGCACACGAGATTAAGGTAATATCATCTTCATCCAAACCTGCACCCTTAGTTAATAAATGATTTAAGATGTTTAAATCAATATTTTACATGTTTAGGCTTAAACCGATGTGAAAAAGAGGAGATTTTTTATGATAAATCTTAAACCAATGTTAGATCTATATAGTTTTCTTGCTGTTTATGTAAGTAACATGATCATGATCATTAGGGTTGCTCTTAATTTTGTTTTAAGTTGTTAATCATACTTAAACCATGCTTAAACCCTAATTTAGCAATTAATTAAGTTATCATAATAATTAATCATGATTAAACCTTAGGTTTGTGATAACCAGAGATATGAATGAATTTAAATCAAATTATATATGTTCTATGATTTTTTGCAAGCATGCTTATGTTAATCATGTTAAGAGATCCTATTTTAATCGAGGAATTTGGTTAATTAGGTTGTTAAACCGTAATTAGATTAACTCAAGAGTATGAATTATGTTAAAGATAATTTCTATAAAGTAATTAACAAAGTTTAAATGTTGTTATATGCTTCGTGATAATAAAGTATCGTGTTTAAACAAGTTACATATCTCAAATCGACGAAACATGAAAAACCTGAGGAGACAGATTCCTCTCTGGCCGGTCGACAGGCACCCTAGGGGCGGTCGACTGGTTATTCGGTGTAAAAATTGACTTCCCAATGAGGGGTCGTTTGTATTTATAATAATGGCTTATTACAAACTAATAATCAATGTTTTACAACAGAGGAGAAGGGAATGATCCTTCTTGTTTAACGTGGGTTCGTCGGCAGCTGTAGGACGCCTCCCTCGGTGCTCGAGTCAAGTTTGCTTCCCTTGGACGATCTGATCGAAGTTGTGGTTAGGGCTTTAGTGTGCAGCAGAGACTCCGGAGTGATTGAGTTCGACTATACCCGAGCTTAAAAAGGTATCAAAGCCGCGAGCTTGGAGAAAGCTACAATGCAATGGTTTGCAGAGAGCTGATGAGCCTCAAATCTGAGGGTTCATATTGAGTCTACTTCAACAATCCAAGCGAGGAGCTAGGAAGGTTCTACCAAGCAAGCCAAATGAAGGCCTCTGTTTGAAGAGTCTTAAGAATAAAAATGCCAAGCCAAGCCCAATAAGCCTGAGAGTAAGAAAATCCAAGCCCCCTTCACATTGGCTGAAGGTGGATTTAAATAGGTAAGGGATGACATGAGCTATCCCTTGATTTATGAGATTTAACCACTAGTGGGTGAGGAGAACCATGCCATCTCCTAGCTATGGGATGTGACCACTATAGGGGTGATGAGCACCATGCGATCTCCAAGCTGTGGGATGTGACCACTATAGGGGTGATGAGAGCCATGCCTCATCATTACCCAAGACGTGGGAAGTGGGTAGGCCCACTTCCACAAGCAAGTAACCCGTTTGTATCGCTCAGGCGAGGCTGGCAAAGCTACGGGCAAGCTCAAAAGCTGTCTAAATGCTCAGGCGAGCTTGTAGGCGAGCTTGGTGAATAGACGGGGTTGGCTAGCGGACCTCTCCAACATGTGAGCTGGCATTCGTTGGCAAGCGGAATTCGTGCGGACGAACTCCCTACAAGCGTGCTTGGCTCATGTGGGTAAGCAAAGGCATTCAGGTGAGGTTGAACTCGTGCTAGCGAGCTTAATGAATAGGGTGATCGAGCTTTGCGAGTGAGCTCAATAAACCGGTAAGGTTGAGCTTTATGGGCGAGCTCAATAAGGAGGTGAGGTTGAGCTCTACAAGCGAGCTTAACAAACATGCGAGGTTGAGCTCTACGAGCGAGCTTAACAAACATGCGAGGTTGAGCTCTGTGGGAGAGTTTAATAAGGAGGTGAGGTTGAGCTCTGAGGGCGAGCTCAATAAGGAGGTGAGGTTGATTTCTACAGGAGAGCTTGGTAAACAGGTGAGGTTGAGTTCTACGGGCGAGCTCAATAGGGAGAGGTTGAGCTCTACGGGCAAGCACAACAATTGGGCGAGGTTGAGCTCTACGGGTTAGCTTAATAAACAAGTGAGGCCAGTCAGACGGGCTTTGACACCTAGGCAATTTTTATTGCCTATAAGACCCCCTTCAAAGTTTTCAGACCTAAATATGGTTGAATGTGGTCTAGAATACTTTGAACGAAAGTGACCACTGCTTATTGGTTTGGGCTAATTTGAGCCCCTTGGCTGAGTTGAGCTCTTCAGGAAAGCTTGATGAAGTGTAGGTGAGCTCAAGCCTTCAAGCAAGCTCAAGCCATTATCAGGCGAGCTCTCAATATGCGGGTGAGCTCGAGCAGTTTGGCAAGTGAGTTGGCTCACTGCAAGCGAGGCTCAAGCTTGTGAGGGTGAAATTCGTGCATCAAGCGATCTTCATGTTTGCAAGCAAGCTCGAGATGTTCTCAGGTGAGCTTCGTGCTTGAAGACGAGGTGGCTCACTACAGGCGAGGCCCCAGTCAGTGGCGGATGAGCCATGTGTCTGTGGGTGGTTTCTTGCACTCGTCAGCTAAGGCGATGCCTCGTCTTCACACGCTCAATCCGAGCTGTTGATTTGGTAGCATTCTTGATCTCAACCGTCAATTTTGGTGAGAGATCATGCTCAAACCGTTAGATCTTGGCTGTTAATGTGAAATTCTGAACATCCTATCTTACTTGCGACCATTCGATTCGAGCTATCGAATCGAACTTTCTACAAGCGATCTGAGCCGCTCGCTTCGCGGAGCTGGCAAATTTCAACAGTTAAGACTTCACCTATATAGTGTGCTCGTCTCCCTCATCGGGCGATCGCTATGCTATCGAACTCTTTGCTCAAGTTTTTGAAGAAACTCAGAGCTCTCATCCTCATTTCTCTTCGAAATCACTATGGCCCTAAGAGTGAAGGTGTATGCTTCGAAGGGGAAGAAGGAAGCCTCTCCTTCCTCCATTCCCTGTGTTGTTACTGCTGCTGTAGCCACTCCCGACGTGCTCCGAACACACTATGGTAAGCCTAGGGGACTGTAGGATAGTGCTGAGGTGACGAAAAAGACCGTGTTGAGTGGATGAATAATATCTACTTATTTTTCGTTGCAAACTTTGTCTCCTCAGGAGAAGTTTTGCTATTCAAGCAAGCTCGCCAGTCAGACGAGCTCTGCTTTGATAGGTGAGCTTCTGCTCTTGTCAGGTGAGCTCTGCTTGATGGGTGAGCTCTGCCTTGTCAGGCAAGATCTGACCTTTGTCAAGTGAACTTTTCTTGATAGGCGAGCTTTGTCAACTTACCTGCATGATAGGGCTCGCCTGCTCTTTGTAGGCCACCTATTTTCAAGACTTAAAAACTTTCAACCTTTTGAGTCAAAGTTTCTAATTTCTTCTTGTTGTACTTCATAGCTCGAGAAAAAGTACTAACTATTGTGCCTTGCACCCTAAGATCTTTTGGTAAGAAACCACTCACCACAGAGGAGGTGGCCCGATGCAAAGAGATCGCTCATAAGAGGAGACGAACGAGGTCTGAGCCTATTAATCCCGAACCCATCATAATCTCTAATGATGAGGGAGAAGAGTTTCCCCCTCGAACGTCCACTCTATAATTCCCTCCATAGCATTCGCCTAAACCTGGTTTCCCCGACCCGGTGAGCATAGGGGGTGGAAGAAGGCCACTTGTTGATGACTCGGAGCCTATCCCCCGGATCCGACCTATCGCCATGATTTTTTCGTGCCAGGAGTCTGCTTCCCCAGACTCCGGAACCATGTAAGGCCTCATTCAACGGTTGAAGAATGCCATAAAACAAGCGATCTGCATTGTTGGCCTTAGGCGATGCACCTTCATGGAGTTTGACACCTTCATAGTAAATAGTTTGAAGGACATTCAACACACAAGTGGTGATCAACTGGCCAGGCACTGCGAACATAAACTCATTTGCCTGGAGGAGACCATGCTAAGCTTAGAGAGGCTGGTCTTCTCTAATGAGGTTAATGAGGTAGTGCGACTCATCGGCCAAGATCGGATCAAAAGGATGCGTGAGCGTGAAGCTCGAGAGAAGATTATATCGAAGAAGGAGGCCCTCATCGCCGATCTGCTTGGGCGACAACACCAATTGCAGGCCACGATGGATGCCTCCGTCTCTGCTATCGCTCGACTGAAGGCCCAGCTTGTCGAGGAGTCATCTCTTAAGGGCTTGCGGCTTGAGAGCGTGAACATTCATCATGATGTTAAAAGAGAAATGCAAGCTCTCCATGCACTGCATCAAGAGGAAATAGTTACTACTACTGCATCTTTTGAAGCTGAGAGTGAGAATGAGGTGGAGGATCAAGTCCAAGCAAACCGAGCGAAGGAGTTGGCCACTGTTAAGGCCGAGCTCACATCTTTCAGCTTGTTGGACTAAGCCCGATGAGGTTGACTTTGAGATATTTTTGTTATCTTTGTTCGAACGTATTGTCATGACTTTCTATGGAATATATTGTCATAACTTTGTTCGAATGTATTGTCTTAAAATCTACTGTTATGAATGAAATTATGCCTTTACCATCCGATCATTGCATTTTGAATGACTCGTGCATCTTTCCTTCTTGTTGACCAATACTTAGGATTTTTAGCTAACCCTCAGCTATCAACGGGTTTGATATGCATTTCTCGATTACCGTTTGAATTGGGTTAGTCGTACTATTTCTCTCAGTATAACAAATTGTCGAAAGGTTTCTTTTAGACTTAATGCTAAAATTTCTTTCTTACCCTTAGCCATTTGAGATGTCGGGTTGAGATAATTACGACTATTTAGTCGTAATTAGGTTGGTCTATGTCGTTAAGTATAACAACTTAGTCCAACATGGACGGTCATCGTGTGCGACCAAGATAGGATCCGAAAAAACTCACCAGTTGGTAGGTTTCTATTCGGAATAGGGGGTTTATATGGCACATTGCTTGGTAGGCCGATATCGACGAACAACATTATTTGCGGGAATGACGGTGTTGGGGGAATCAAATCATTATGGGACGTAGGAGTGTAACGATTGATTGTTGTAGGAGCCATCGCATGGTAGGCTGCTACCCATCGATTGTTCTAAGGATATTAGAATGCTCGGAAAGGACTAGGTCATTCAGGAATGCATGAGTATGATGACTGATCAGACAACGCCATTTACGGGAATGATGGTGTCAGCTATCAGATGTGATCATTAACATGACAGTTCTGTAGACCCACCATCCTATTAGAGAGGATTAGTGGGGGATTTTGTCAGAGGTTTGATGTTAAAATGATGGGATTATCACAATCAGAGCGGCTTTGAGGACCTACCATCCTATTGAAGAGTATTGGTAAGGAAATTGGATTGCCATGATTAGAGTAACATTGAGGACTTATCATCCTATTGGAGAGGATTAGTAAGTTGATTGGATTGTCACGATCAGAGTGACTTTGAGGACTTACCATCCTATTGGAGAAGATTGGTAAGTTAATTGTCAGAGGTATGATATTAACTTGACAGAACTTGAGTGCTTGTGATTTGAACAAGATTTTGGGAACCTATCATTCTATTGAAGAGAGTCGATAAGTTAATTTTGTTAGAGGTGATTGTTAACTAAGAATATAAGTTTGTTACGATTTGAGCAACTTTGTGGGCTTACCATCCTATTGAAGAGTATTGGTAGGCTGATTCGTCAGAGGTATGATGTTAACATGACAGTAGGAGTGGTCCCGTCATCCTATTAGAGAGGATCGAAGGGAAAAATTTAGAGGAGACCATCAGAGGTAATGATTAACTTGATAGTTTTGGGGACCCGTCATCCTATTGGAGAGGATTGGCGAGGGACTTTGGCTTTGGTCCAAACTGTAGGAAGTTTGACCAAGTGGGAGATTTGGGATGACCTTAACTGTTTAAAGTTTTAGTCATCCATCTTGAAAGTATACCTCCCATTTTTAGAAGGAATCGAGAGGGAATTTTGGCTCTGGTCCTAACTGTAGGAAGTTTGACCGAGTGGGATATATAAGGAGCAGTTTAGCCTCGTGCACCAGTGTGAGGAAAGAAGGAGCAGTTTAGCCTCGTGCACCAGTGAGAGGATTTTAATCATTTTGGACATAATCAAATAGCCACATTAGGAGGTTCCTAATTATTTTTATCATGATTAAGAGTAGATTACTCAGATGGTTGGTTTTCATCCAGAATAATCAGCTTATTCCGGGTTATCCTTAAGAATATCATGTGTAGTATTCTCCAGGAACTTCCCATCAAATGTAGGAAATAGTTTAGCCTCGTATACTAATTGGAGGTAAGGAGCAATTTATACTCGTATACTTGTCGGAGTAAGAGGTTGGAAGAAGACTAAGGATAGTACTTCTTTAGGAATTTGCCATTGACAGGCATCAGAATTTTGCCTTTCGGTTTGACGAGACAATAAGCTCCATTTGGATAGACTATTTTTATTACAAATGGACCTTCCTATTTGGGTTAGAATTTGCCTTTCTTCTTAGAGTTAAGTATCATGGGTCAGAAAACTACGAGGACTAGCTCTACCTCCTTAAAAGATCTGTGTTTGACATTCCTGTCGAAAACCTTGGAGATTCGGGCTTGATAGAACTCAATGTGTTATTGAGCTTCGAGCCGCTTTTCATCTAATGCCTCCAGCTCTGCGAGACGTCATTGATGACTTTCTTCAATTGTCATCCCAGTTGAAAGTACGATGCGTAGGGATGAAATCTGAATTTCGAGTGGTAACACGGCTTCACAACCGTATACCAATGAGTAAGGCATGATGCCGATTGATGTACGAACCGTGGTCCAATACGCCCATAAGCTTTCACCTAGCTTCTCATCCCAGTCACGCTTGCTATTGGAGGTTAGCTTTTTTAAGATTTTAATGATCATCTTGTTGAAAGCCTCGGCTAATCCATTTTTTGATGGATTATAAGCCATAGACGCCAGGTTCTGTATTCTAACTTATTACAAAATCGGGTGAAAGCATGACTCACGAATTGCGATCCGTTGTTATGAATGATGCGCATCGGGACACTGTATCGGTAGATGACATGATGTTTGATGAACTTGATCACATCATCGGTCTTGACTTCTTTAAAGGATACAGCTTCAGTCCACTTGGAGAAGTAGTCGGTTATCGCAAGGATGAAGCGATGACCTTTGGCTGATAGAGGAGATATCGGTCCGATGACATCCATCCCCCACATTTCAAACGGCTACAAAGTTGTTGCCGGATGCAAGTCTTCGGGTGGTTTGTGCAATTAGTTGGTGTGGATCTGACACGCATGGAAACTCTTGGCGTAAGCAACAACATCATTGACTATTTTGGGCCAATAGTAGCTGATTCTTCGCAAGCGGTCCAAGAGCTTGGGTTTGGGTTGGTGAGCTCCGCAGGTACCATTGTGGGCCTCCCGTAGGGTTTCTTGTGCTTCTGTCATAGAAAGACATCGAAGCAGCATCCCATCGTATGACCTACGATATAATGCCTTTGTGGTGGCATCATAGTAGAATCTCGGTGCGCATCTACGAACATAATCTCACTCTTTGACGTCTTTAGGTAGTATACCGTACAAGACATAGTCGATGATTGTAAATTGCTAATCTCTCAATTCGAGTTGATCGGCCGCCTGGTGAGTTGCATTCACCTCCATAGTATACTCTAATTGGTAGAGTTGTCGGCTAGTGATAATGACTTGTTAGCTTGTCCCTAGCGGTTGGGCTAGGTTAGCTGCCAATGATGCTAATGCATCTGCGTGCGTGTTCTTGGAACAGAGCACATGCTTGATGCGGAAGTAGTCGAATGATTCGACTAGCTTGAAGGCCGCTTGGTGACATGAAGTTAAGTCTTTATTTCTGACTTTGTATTCCCCCATCATCTGTCTGACGATGAGCTGAGAGTCACCATAGGCTTCGAGGTGCTTCACCCCCAACTCCTTAGTGAAGTCGAGTCCGATGAGCAGTGCATTGTACTCAGTCACATTGTTGGTACATAGCTCAGTTAGTGAAAAGATCAGGGTAATACATGGTTTTGTGAAGAAACCAAGACCACCCCCACACCTACGATGATAGACCTACTTGTGCCCATGCGAGATGCATCATCGAAGTACAATCGCCAGGCTTCCTCCTGTGAAGTTGCATTGACCTCGTGCGTTTTGTCTGGAATGTCATCAAAAAAGGTCAACCTTCAACTCGAGTAGGTGACTGACCACGAGATCGCAGATTGCTTGTCCTTTGACAGATTTCTACGGTATAAAGTGGAAGTCGTATTAAGACAGCAAGAGTGTCCTTCGCACCAAGCGCCAGTTCAAGGACCTGGGCCATGTCATGAAGACTCGGATGTGATTCATCTGGGAAATGGTTTGACCGACCAAATAGTATCGTATTTTTTGAATTATGAATACTAGGGCCAGATATTCCTTTTCGACCATAGGGTATCGCCGTTCGGTTCCCTACAAAGTTTTACTCAGGTAGTAGATGCCTTTCTCATGGCCGGTATCATCGTTCTGTGCTACGAGGGCACCGAGAGAATGCTCCATTGCCCTCACATAGATAAGGAAGGGTTTGCCTGAGATCGGGGCCGCTAGCACCAGTGCATTTGAGAGATAATTGTTGATCTCCTAGAAAGCCTATTGGCAAGGCTCGTCCCACACGAAGGAAATGCCTTTCTTCATCAATTTGGAGAAGGGTTAGCATTTACGTAACAGATTTGCAATGAATCTTTGAATGTAGGCCAAACATCCTTGTAGTCCTCTCAATTCCTTGAGATTCTTGGGCGGTTAGAGCTCTTGGATGGCTCGCACCTTGTCTGGGTTGATGTGAATCCCTTTCGTCGTGACGACAAATCTAAGAAACTTGCCGCTCGTCATGCCTAAGAATGACTTCATGGGGTTCATCTTCTGTTGATAGGACCGCATGAGGTCGAACATGACTCTCAGGTCTTGAAGGTGATCGTCTTTGTCGTGACTCCTCATGACCAGGTCATCCACGTAGCATTGACTGTCGTTCGTAGATGTTCTCAGAAGATGGTGCTCATGGTGCGTTTATAGGTTGCACCAGAATTCTTGAGTCTGAAGGGCATTGTCGTGTAATAGTATACCCCTACCAAAGTCCTGAATGAAGTGTGCTTCTCATCCTCAGGGTACATCTTGATCTGATTATACCATGAGAATCCGTCCATGAAAGACATCCTTTCGAACCCATATGTGTTTTCGATGATGACATTCGTGATGGGCAAAGGGAATTCTTCCTTAGGACATGCAACGTTGAGGTCTCTGAAGTCGATGCAGATACATATTTTTTCGTTCTTCTTCAAGATGGAAACAATGTTAGCCACCCAATCAGGGTGTTGTTCCTCCCTGATAAAACCTGATTTGATCAGCTTCTTCACTTCGGCTTCGATCGCCTTCATGATTTGTGGATGAAACCGTCTCTGTTGTTGCTTGACGGATTTGGCATCTGAGCCGATGTTGAGGTGATGCATGGCGATTTGAGGATCAAGGCTGGGCATATCCTCATAATTCCATGCGAAGACATCGATATACTCTCGGATAGGGATATGAGGTCTTTCTTTTCCTGGGGAGGTAAGCTGTCGTTGATAAATATAGGTTTGGAATTTTCCTCCTTTCCTACATTTATTTGGAGTATTTTGTCCTTTGTGGGTGGTTCACACTGTTTGAAGCGGCCACTCCACTGGGCACTAACATGGCGATCCCATGCTTCATCATAAAGCGGGATATGTTCATCCTCTTGGATTTTCATAAGATCGGCCGTAGCCATGTTGATCGTGGAGTCTTTGAATAGGGCCTCGATGCTGATGTCTGATTCCTAAGTCGAGGACGTCGACGATTGATCATCTGAGTGAGTATCATTGGATATTCCGTCAAAATTGTAGTACAACTCCGAGGAAGAGGAGGAGTAACCTAGCCCTCTTCGAGTTTTGCCATAGTAATTGTCAGGCTTCCCTTTGGGAACATAGGCAGATTGAAGGGGCGTCTTTTGGTCTTTGTCGTACTTTAAGCCTTTCTTACGGATGAAGTCATAACCCATCCTTTCCATCATGTGTTTTATGACGGGACTGTAACATGAGAATTGAGGAGCATGTTCGTCTTTGATTGACTCGTCCCACCATGTGCGTGCGGTCTGGTCTATCCTTCCAAAGATTATCTCTTGCTAAGAAACATTTCGAGCAGGTAAGACAAAGACAATTTGCAAGGACTCGATCATCTACTTGTTCGTGACAAATGATGAGTGCAGAGGAAAGTGTAAAGAACAATCAGAGTACAATCCTGAGATCATGCTACTGAACTCATTCCTAATAAATCTTGCATCGGGTGACAAATAAGCAAATGTGTGTTCTTCATTCTGGGTAAGTCTATCCGCCTTGTCGACGTCAGTTACAGTAAGGCCTTCATAGCTAATTACAATAGGCTCAATGTAGTTTAAGACAAGACCCTTGTTGCACTCAGACTCACTATCAGCCTCATTGTCGCTACCCTCTTCCTCGACCGGTGGCTTGTTTCCCGGTTCAGAGTCCTGGTAAAGCAGGGAGTCGGTGAAGTAGTTTTCAACCCCTTTGAAGGCCTGCTTATCTGCAACCATTGTCTTCACTTGGTCATAATCGTCTACATATTTCAAGCACTGGCGCAATGTGAATGGGACTATCTTGTTGCTATGGATCCATGGTCGGCCCAACAGCATATATATGAGGGTTTTGCATCGAATGACGTAGCAGATCACCTTAGTTTTTATGTCACCCACTCGGCATTTGAGATGAATCTTCCCAAACGACCAGGTTTCGATGGCGTTGAGGACAAAAATGGTGGTGTTTGTTGAAGATAACCGCTTCTGAGGTACCCCTAAATGCTTGATGAGCTTAAGGAGAACAATGCTTAGTGCAGACCCTGGTGTTGGCCTTCTTGTTTTGATGATATTTAACAAATAATTTACTTCTAATATTGTTTGTCTAGTGTTTGTGTTTTCATATTTATTCTAGGAAAACAACGAGTTAGAGGTTGGATGGATTGTGCCATAACGATCATATCAAATGGAGGTTGGCGGAATTGTGGAGTGAAGCTTTGCTATTCAAAGTTGAAGATCCAAATTCAAGCTTCATCCGCGAGTGTACCAAGTTAAGCTTATTGAAGATCAAGATCAAGCTTGGGTAACTAGTTTAGGATTTATATTATGTGTGTTAAGTACCTTAAGCTCAATATCATATACACACACATTTTATTAGTTTTTATGTATATATATAGTTATATATATATACACATTTCGGATTTTGGTTTATCCACAAACAAAGTTTTTACAAGCATATAAATAAATATTTATATTTATACATGCTTGTTTTTGTGTGGATAAGTTAGTTTGGTTTGATTTCATAGATATGAAACAAATATGTTTTCATATACATACTCATATGTTTCATTTTCTATTGTATTTATGAAAATATCGTATTCTTAGTTTATAAACTTAACAATCATTATATAAATCTTTCATTAAGTCTACAAAATCATTTTGTTTTGTTTCAAAACATGGTTAAACTAAATTGTCAAAACTCATATGTTCATATTTTCATGTTTTGGACTATTTTGTAAAATAATGATATTTTACATTTGAGAAGTCTTTTTTAAAAACCAGTTTTTATAGCATGTGTATTATCATGTCTATAATCATTTTCCAAAGTTTTATATTTTTTTGAATTTGTTTGATATTTTTAAACAGGGTTTTAAAATCAGATAAAAAACATTCAAACTATTCTGTTCATGTGTCAGTTCACGGTCGACCGCCACGGTCGACCGCGCCTTTATTTTTCCCTCAGGATGCAGCAGAAACTTTCGCGGTCGACCACATCGGTCAACCGTCAAGCTGAAAATTCCCACGGTCGACCGCCACGGTCGACCGTCGAACTCTCTTGAAGTTTTCTGAGGTTCTAAAGTGCCTCACGGTCAACCACGAAAATTTCACGGTCGACCGTCGATAGCCCAACGGCTATTTTTGGTACAGAATCGTATACCTGATTTTCTAGGATTTTTATTTTGTTTGGTGTTTTGGATATTGGTTTCTCTTCCTATATAAACCCCTTAACCCCTCTTCTATCAGTAACCAAGGAGAAAGTTTTAAACAAGTTTAAGAGGGTTTTACAGTTTGTTTTAAGTTTGGTTTTTGTTTACAAAGGAGGAAGCTTACATTGCAAATTGAGAGATTCATTCTCAATCTTATTCATTCTCTCCTTTGAGTTTATAGAGAAGTTTTATAACTCTTTTCTCTAGCAATTTTATTATTAATTTTCATATTCTTATTATTGCTAGTTTTGCTATTTGAGTTAGATCGTAATTCACTCATTGTTTTCACACACCCACTTGAGCTTATTATATTTGCATACATTGTAAATTTGGGTTGGTGAGAGTTGTAACAATTAAGTGTGAGCTTTCATTATGTTCTCATCCATATTAGAGAACAAATCACTTATTGTAATTGTGCTCATTGTGAGGATCACTCTGTAATACACTTGTACACCGAGAGAAGTGTGTGGCGAGAGTCGAGGATCGTCCTAAGAGGAGTGGCATCGGTTGACGAATCTAGGGAGAGGTTGTATCCGAGCACTTGAGGGAGACACATCTAGTTTAACACTTGAGAGGGTGTAGAGTGGGATTACAATAGTGTATTAGTTGTAGAGTTTTCGATAAACTAGAAAACCGTATTGTGTAGTGTAAACATTGTTAGGGTAAGCGTAGAAAACCAGGTTGTTGTGATAGTGGAGATCTCCTTAAGGTGAGGAGCGGAGATATAGGTCAAGTGGTTAGACCGAACTCCGTGATCATATTGTGTTGTTTGTGATTGCATTGGCGTTCTTATTCTTGTATTCATATCTTATATCGCCTTTGTGTATTTCTCTTCATATTGCCCTATCTCTTTTGTAGATTGTTTATTTTACCCTTGTGTTAGTTTATATATCCTTGCTCATATATTTGTAATATCTCATTGCTAGGATATATTCATTAGTTCATATTACCTATCCTAGCTCATGTATCTTGTTATATTTCATACTTGCTAGGATAACTTGTTAATTAGTTTTAATTAGCATAAAATCGGATTAGATTAGCATAAGACCCTAATCACCCTCCCCCTCTAGGGTCTAACAATTGGTATTAGAGCTTGGTGCTATTTGATTTAAGGTTTAATCGCCTTGAGTTAAAGATCCAAAATATTTTTTGTGCTAATCTAGTTATGATTGTATTTGTATCTTGCTTGCATATTTTTACAAGTTATGGATATGAATGATGCATCTTGTTTTGGCTATGATTCTAGTGTTGCTCCTAAACTCAATATTTTCCCCTATGCTCAATAGTATTTTAGATTCAAAATATTTGTTCAATCTAAAAATATCAATTTATGGGAAGTCATTGATTATGATTATATTGTGCCCACGTTGGAGAAATCCAAGTGGAGCAAACATGATAAAAAGATGTTTACAATGAACAAGATTTTGTTAGAATATTTGCTAAATGCTCTTAATTCATCTATGTCTAACAAATTTGTTCATTTTGATAGTGATTATAACTTATGGAAACTTATTGAAGCACATCAAGGGGACTTGGAGCCGATCCAACAAGCTTTGGCGGATCCGGCTTGAAGTTCATATGGAGCATCATGCACAGACCACTAGGCGATAGCCCTAATGAGGTTTGTGAGTTCGAATCCATTAATGACTTATCTAATGATGAACTTGCTTGTGCTTCAAAAAAACTATTGCATGCCTACAAGAAATTGCAAAATGATTTTATTGATTTAAAATGCAAGCATGATAATTTAGAATCCGATCATGAGAAGCTAGTGTCAAAATTGGATGTCATTGCAAAAGAAAATTCCATGCTTAAAGAAAACAATGACATGTTAATTTTGGAAAATGAAAAATTAACTACATCTATTTCTAGCTTAACTCATGAAAGAGATAATGCCATGTTAGAAGTAAAGAACATAAAAATTGATACGACTTCTTTTATAGATGACTATATATGTTCTACTTCTAATAAAAATGCA
>BQKN01000400.1:81260-95840 GCA_022839385.1 Asparagus kiusianus | reverse complement strand
GTCAATGCTTAACCGGCATTGCCGGGTAGTCTTTCCCGTGAGAAAGATGAAGCCTATGCATTCAATATCATAGCAGTAAGTCTAAGAGAAGCAATTTTCTTAGCACAACGTTACATGCGGAACGGATTTAGATAATTCACATGCTAGCCCGATTCAAACGGCAATCGGTAAAGGCAAGTCAAACCCGTTGAAGGCTGGGGGTTTGCCAAAAATCCCAAAGTCAGTGCCTAACACGCATTGCCGGTTAGTTCTTAACCGTAAAAAGAGACAAAAGCCCACATATTCCACATTGTGGCAGGTTGTTATTAATAACACCATAATCCGGGCTTCACACGCACGGGGAATTTTATCCCGAATCCTAAGAAGGGATAAGTCAGTGCCTAACACGCATTGCCGGTTAGTCCTTAACCGTAAAAAGAGACAAAAGCCCACATATTCCACATTGTGGCAGGTTGTTATTAATAACACCATAATCCGGGCTTCACACGCACGGGGAATTTTATCCTGAATCCTAAGTAGGGATAAGTCATCGCCTAATACGCGGTGCAAAGTGCCCTTTTTCCATATAAAAAAAAATGATGAATGATGATAGAGTTACGAACTCAAAGTCATAGCATTAAGGGCTGGGGGTGCACCAAAACATCCTGTTAAAAGAAGCAAGTACAGAGTCTCTCATAAAGGATCAAGACAAAAGCATATAACAACAAGTTCGTCAACCCGAAGGCAGCTGACGGCTAAGAATATGAGACTCTAAACCGGAGAGCCTGTCCATATAGCTCTGCTCGAACTCCGCCTGCAAGCTAGCTCGGACAGAATCCTCGGAACTGCTCAGGACCTCCGCAGCTTCAGTTCGCAGCTTCATCAATCCCTCCTGCGTTGATCCCAGCTTGTCGAGTGTCCATTCACGAGAACGCTCCAATCCAACCAGGTCCTCGGTGATTATAGCAGCAGACTCTTCAGCACGTCCCAAGGCCTCCTTCAGCCTAGCTATCTCTGCACGAGTAGAATCTAGGGAGCTGAGTAACTCGCCTTTGCTGGTGTCCTTCTTCGCCAGGTTGGCCATCAGCTGCGTAACAGATTGCTCACGGGCCCGAAGCTCGCTGCCGATGGAAGATCTCAAGTCACGCCACTGAGTCATTCTATCCTCTATCTGAGAGGACATGAAAGAAGAAACTCCACCAGCCTTCAAATCCCTCAACTCTCGAACCTCTGACTCCAGAGCAGTAAAATCAGCAGTGAAGGAATCAGCCAACTCTGGGTGTCCTTCTTCCCTCATCATCAGCATGTGGCGAGAAAAGGAACGCCTGAACTGGTCAAAGCAGTATCCTCGGCGAAGGAGTTTCTCAATCATGCCATTATAAAAGGCGATGAAGAAGCTGAGGTCCGCGCGAAAGATCTCCCTATCAGGATCATAGTCGGCCAAAAGGACACGAACACACTCGTGTAAGGATGATCGAGCTCCTGCAAGCAGTAGTGGGGAAAATTAAGAGATTATCAAATATGACAAGGAAACCCGAAGGGAAATTCGAAGTATACCTGTACTGGCGGAAGTTCCCTCGGGTGGAGGCACGGTAGACTCTGAGATAACAAGAGGGTTAGACATGAAGGGTCTATCGACCCCTGCAGGCGAATCAGTCGTATCTCTCGGCTGTGGCAAGGAGACATGGCTCCTAAGCAAACTATCAGCCCCAGAAACTGTAGCAGCATCAGGCGCAACGCCTGGTCCTACAGTTATATCTCTTCATTAGTCAAAATGGAAATTTAGGCAAATAAAGAGAATAAGGGTGACAAGATCATCGGCATACCCGCAAGTCCACCATCTTCTAGAACACGGGGAGGGTCGGTAGTCAAAGGAGAATCAGTCCTAGTTGCTGATGATGTACCTGTGAGTGTATCGCTCGTAAAGGGCGGTCCCGCAGTTCCTTTGGCGGCCTGTTCAGCCAGCATATCGACTAGCAGCCCAGCGTCAGGACCGCAGAAACTCGGCGCAGAGGCATTCCCCTGGTCTTCAAAACCTACATCATGAAAGGATTCACCCTCAGTCGAGTTCTCTTTCCCCATTATCAAAAGAGATATTATCAGATGTAGGTATACCTGAGTAAGAAGCAGTGGGCTCGACACTATACTCTGGCCCAAGATCAATGTTCAAATCGATGCCCAGAGAACCGTCATGAAGGGCGTCGCACATCTGCTGCACGAAGCAATCCATGTTTTCTGGACTAGGGGATACAGAAGGCAATGGGAGTTCACCCTCTTCAAGGAACTCTGGAACATAAGGCATGGTTACGAATTCCAGAAGGAAGATCATGCTAAAACAATAAAAATGACGGAGGGTTACCTTCCTCCCTGTCAGCAAAGCCTCCGGAATCTACTCCATGAGAGCGTTGATCAACAGGAGGTCTATAGGCAATCTTCTTCCTTTTCAAAGGACCACCCCTCTTGGAACCGACGGGACGATTGTGCGAAGTTTGTCCACCAAACTTGGATTTCGCACGACGTGAAGCGAGAGGTTCATGGTCGTCAGCCGATCCACCTGAAACAACAAGGATTATTTCATGTACCAAAGTTGAGGAGAAGGGAATCAAGAAGCATGACAAACCTGCATCAAGTTCTACTTGGTCGGTGTCTATGCCCATTTCCTCCTCACAAGTTTCATCGCCATCCGCAGGAAGGTGCTCTCCATCAGCTGTGCCTGGAAGAGGAAATTGAGCAGGCCTCTTCCCCTGCTTCCGAACAAGCTCAGCCTTGCGAGCGGCCATCATAGCCGCTCGGACCAAGTGATCAGACTCTACCTCTGAAAGACTCCTCACGCTTATGGATTCATCTGCGGCTAAGAACCACTTGCAGCTGAGGAAAGTGATCATTGGCTTGCGTTTATAGGAGGGAAGAGCGAACTGAGCCCCAGTGCAGCCCACCATGGTCCATAACCACGCTCGTATACCGTCAACAAGCCCTCCCTTAACCTGCAAACCGCGGCTCGGATTCCCAACGTATAGTTGGTCATAGCCAAACTGTCGAGCAAAGCGACAGGGAAGGTAAGGCTCTATGTGACACCGGTTCTTCACCCGGAGAACAAGATACCCGACACGGATGTTCACCAACCAGCGAAAGCAACCGACGTCAAGAACAGTCCGGTTAGTTCGAGGTTTCTCCATATCAGTCAACTCCTCGCCATAACGTCCCGAGAAGTGAGGAAAACACTTGAAGAGCTCCCAGCTCCGACGAACTTGAAGTGCTTGTTGTACATCTTCAAATTTCTTCCCAAACCACCTACTCCTCTCCAACAGTTGTAGGAAAGGAACGGGAGCATCAACGGCGCTGGGCGCCGACATCAAGTCCGGACGGTGAAGAACGAACCACGCCATCAAATAAGCGTAGGGAAGCTCAACCTTCGGACAAATAAGCTCGGTTGACGGCTCAGGACCCACCTGTGTAAGGATGCTGACCACACTCCTAAGCCCGCAATGGATACTCGCAACCATCGCTGGAAGCAGAGAAAGCTCCCTCCCATAAGCCAGCTGGACCGCAGGGAAGAGCACCTCGAGAGGTAGGGCGTCTGAAGATTGGTACGGAACGACACACTTCTTCAGCCAAAGAGCAAGGTAGCCTGCTAACAAAGAACGGGGCTCAATAGGCTTATGTGCACGACGAAGAAATGAATGAAATTTGGTTCCTGCCGAAAAAGTTCCATCAGCACTGGCGATAGTATAAGAACGGGCCTCGGCCCTCTCCATCAGCTCATTAATGGCAGCAGGGGTCAAGACATCTAACTCATGTATGGACTCCCCGGAATCATCCTCCAAATTAGGGAACAGGTAAAGAGCAAACTGCCTCAAACTGATTTGCTTCTTCTTCTTCGAAAGGGGAGAAGTCTGTATCAAGGAGGTATAATAGTGGCAAGTGAGGTCCCAGAGTGTATCATACATATCTGGAGTATCTTTCTTCAACCGCTCCAACTGCTGACTTGAAGGAAAGTACTCCTGATACGGACAATCCCCCATCAGAAGGCCGGAAACCTGGTGCATCTCATGAAGAGCCAACCCTAGCTCTCCGCCACTGGTCAAAAAGGTGTTGCTATCAGGCATATATGTCTCGACCAGCGCCATGAAGTGACGGCAGCTAACTGGAAGTCCAAGCATGGTGGCTCGTATGGGCGTATATAATCCACTGCTCTTTAAGTCTCTCTCCCAGCGTCCCAGGACATAGCTGGTCAAGCGGGCCCACCATCCCTTAGCCAGTGAGGAAGCCCAACCATAACATCTGTACTCCGAGTGAGGTAACTACCTTCCAAGCTGAGCCAGACGATTCCTCACGGTAGGAGCAACTGCCGATACCTCGTCCGGGGGTGCGGTGTCAAGACCCATGATCCCTGGTCGAAGGCCGCAAATGGACTGATACCCCAAAGAGCCGGGACTCTTATGGTGAGAGATGTATCCGCACTGAACGTGGATAGCAGCATTGGTAAGAGGCCAGGACATCTGTCGCCCCACAGCCTGTCTCTCCAAGTTAGTAAAAGAACACTGGCGAGGAATAGAGGGGATATATAAAAAAGCTCCCTCGTCAAGGGTCAGCCAGTGCTCCTCAGCAAGAGTTAGCGCAGCAGGATCCTCGGTGTGATCCCCAAATAGAAAATCCGGCTTCTTTAAAGCCTCAGTAGAAGTAGCATCTGCAGTGAGGGGAGCATCGGTGATAAGTTGGCGTAAACAATGACGCCCCCCATCCCGTATTAGGCAACAGAATTCGTCTGAATGATCTCTGCTGAACTGCGGGAGTGGATTGATGATCTGTCTGGCGGAAGCTGAAGAGAACACTTCCCTACTACAACCGGTAGGAGCGTGGTGAGGGAGGCTACCCCCGGGAAATTCGACTGCAACAGAGCATGAAGATGGAGTCAGAAAATTCATGACATAAAGGCAAGGCGAGATTATTCGCGGGAAAATCGGAGTGACGATTTCGAGTATCCTACACCAGGAGGACGGCATGCGTCATCACGTGAACACCGTGGTAACACACACCGACCCGTAAGGTGTAAGACAACACGAGATCGAGGGGTATCGGTTCTTCCTTCATGACCCGCGAGAGGTCAATCCGGGATACAGAAAGTATAAAATTCTCACCCCCGTAAAAAGAAGCCGCTGAAGAAGATACAGCGGGAGCCTCCTCCTCGCTGTGCTGCGAGTGAGAGCGACTCCTGGAAGGCCGAGCACGACGAGAAGACATCGCAGACCTGCAACAAAAAGATCAGTATATCAGGTATAACATACATACACGAAATTTAAAAGGAAAATTAAGCACTTGGACTTGAGATCCTATAAACAAATAGGATGTTATAGTTCATGTCTAATTAACCTACAAATTTCGTGCCCGCAAAACAATAACTGTTTCCACGGCGAATTTTGGTGAAATACCCAAAATACCCCCCGTGTTCAAGGCCCAAGTTCAGGTCAAGGACACGCGTGAGCCGGGTTGTGATCATCACATTCGATCATTTAACATCCCGGTACCCCGCAATTTTGCAAACAAGCCCTTTTGCAAAATTTGGCTAATTTTACATAAAAGCCCCTCCACAAACTTTTGGTTTAACCTCCACATCCCTTTACCAAAAGTTTGACCAGGAGTGTGGGGTCAACCCTCCTTGGATTTCAGTCCCAAATTCGTGGCCCTTTTGCAAATAAGCCCCCAAAAATTTTAAAGGGGGCTGTTTTGCAAATAAACCCCTCAAACAACCATTTCATCCTCTTGCATAAAGCACCACCGTTTCTTGAGGAAATAAACATGAACCCAAGTCCCTCAAATTTCAGTTCATATTTGCAAGAAAACCCCAAATTTTAGCCCCACGAACTTTGCAAATAAGCCCCTATAAGTTTCGGCCTTTGCATAAAACCCCCCAAGAACGTATTGCATACACAACCCCTATCTATTGCAAGCATAAAAAATGCAATCTTTACAAGAAAATAGAAGGATTGAAGAGGGATCTTACCCAAATCTCCTCCGAGCTCGGAAATGGAAGTCAAGACCCTCGTTTGGAAGAGGAGGCGATTCCGGCAAAAGGGTACCCGTCAAAATCCCGAATCTTTTGAAGGATGAAGGAGTTCTCAAGAGCAAATCAATGGAGGAACTTGAGAGGGGGAAGAAGAAGATGAAAACCGAAAAAATGAGGGGGAGGGGTTCGGTTTTGGGGGAAGGCCTTCTCTCTTTTGAAATTCAAATGAAAAGGGGGGGGGGACCATGCACAAGTGTACAAAAAGACGAAATAGAGAGGGGGGGACCAACTAGAGGAGCCAAACACCCCTAGGGGTGTCTCGGCAAAACCGAGACACCCCCAAGGGTGTCTCGGCATTGCCGAGACACCCCATGGGTGTCTCGGCCATGCCGAGGCACCCCGGGGTGTTTCGCCCGGGATTTGACCCTTAGACGGTCTTTTGACCCCCCGGTGCGATAGTTTGACTCCCCGAACGATTTTTCCGATCCTCCAATATTCTGAAAATGTCTATTCTTCGACCGATTGTGGAGTATGACGACGAATTCCACAAGTCAACGGGCGACGGTTCAAAACCCTAAGGAGGACGCCGGTCAACGCGTAACCTTAGGTCAACGTCGAACAGCGCGTTGCAGCAAAAAGTCAACACGTGGCGACAAAAGTCAACACGTAGCGACGAAAGTCAACACATGACGAAGAAGCTCCACCTACGCGGTTCCAAAATCCTAAGGTGGACGCCGGTCAACGCGTAACCTTAGGTCAACGCCGGACAGCGTGTTGCGACGAAAGTCAACACGTGGCGACGAAAGTCAACACGTGACGACAAAAGTCAACCCAAGCGGTTCCAAAACCCTAAGGCGGACGCCGGTCAACGCGTAGCCCTAGGTCAACGCCAGACAGCGTGTTGCGACAAAAGTCAACACGTGGCGACGAAAGTCAACACGTGACGACGAAAGTCAACCCAAGCGGTTCCAAAACCCTAAGGCGGACGCCGGTCAACGCGTAACCTTAGGTCAACGCCGGACAGCGCGTTGTGACGAAAGTCAACATGTGGCGACGAAAGTCAACACGTGACGACAAAAGTCAACCCATGCGGTTCCAAAACCCTAAGGCGGACGCCGGTCAACGCGTAACCTTAGGTCAACGCCGGACAGCGCGTTGCGTCAAAAAGTCAACCGAAACCCTCAAGTCAACACGATGTGACGGGGATAGCAAGTTCAAAAGTCAACTCAATGACACGAGCCAAACTCAACTCATCAGCTGTAGACTCGAAACTCCGACGACGGCCAGGCGATAAAAGCAGCGCCGGAACAACTTCGGTTATTCGACAAAGCACCGGACAAACCGAAGATCGAAGGAGCCGAGAGTTGAAGCGAACCACAGGTCCCTTAGGCCGACTGAAGGCCGGACCAATCATATCCAAAGTATTCCGGTCTCTTCTATAAAAGAAACGAGTCTGAAACACTTTGGAGGGGGTATCTGTAGGCATCAAAAATTGCCGATAGGTCCCCGCACACAGCTCAGTGTTAACGAGCAACGATTGAACGTCACTACCCGGTTTACAAGAGTTCAACTGACGTCGGTAAGCGCCTGAAGCGAACCGACGAACCACGTGAGCCGACAGAATCTCAGAACAACGGGGATACGGACTGACCGATAACCCCGTGATCACTGCAAACGGACCAACACCCGTCGTATCCCGTTCACCTCACCGATTATCTGGCCATTGGGGCCCACAGAGCTCGCCGTCAGAATTCTAACGCATCCGAAATCACTCAAATCCGAGCTCGGATAAAAAGTCAACGGCAGATCAACGGTGGAATACCCGGTAGCGTCTCAAATGACATGAAACACCCCGGGGGTGTCTCAAAAAAATCCGAGACACCCCAAGGGTGTCTCGGATTTCTTGAGACACCCCATGGGGTGTCCTCTTCATTTTCACCCCCCCTCCTTGGTTTCCTATAAATAGGCCCCTAGGGCCTCCATTCTCTTGGCCTGGTTTTTTGGAGCTCTGATTTTGGGTCTTGGGATTATCCTCGAGATCTGAAATCTTAAAGAAGAGCGGCGAAGCCCTGCCGGATTGAGGAGTGAGGTTTGAAGTTAGAGCGGCGAAGCCCTGCCGGATCGAGGAGTGAGATTCTGCACCAGTCCCCCTTCATTCACCTCTCTTATCCTTAGTGTTGCCCATTAGCGGTGACCACTAAGAAGAGCTATTATCTCGTTTTAGCCGAGATATACGCTTATAACCTCTAGATCTCAAGCGGATCAACGAGGTTCTGTTTCTATATCCCACGCGGATAGACGAAACTCTGCCGGATTCCACCGGAACGGATCTTGAAGAGTCGGCGGTCCACGGATATTAACATCCCCGTCACAGGCCAACAACCCACGCAAGTGAGACCGAACCAGAACGGGACCTCGTGTTTATTTTCAGAAAAGTTGTAATCATTTGTTTTCATTTTTATTCTGTTGTAACGATCGAAGTTGTAGCAGATCACAAAGCAATGAAAACAGCAACTTTTGACGAAAACAAGGGGGAGAAATATTGTGAGTATACATTTCCTTATTTATATGCATGATAATTATAATTTATATATTCATTTTCTTTCATGCATATATCCTTTTTGTAAATTATTTGTCATCATCAAAAAGGAGGAGATTGTTGGCCTTCTTGTTTTGATGATGTTTAACAAACAATTTACCTCTAATATTGTTTGTCTAGTGTTTGTGTTTTTATATTTATTCTAGGCAAACAACGAGTTGGAGGTTGGATGGATTACACCATAACGATCATATCAAATGGAGGTTGGCGGAATTGTGGAGTGAACTTTGCTATTCAAAGTTGAAGATCCAAGTTCAAGCTTCATCCGCGAGTGTACCAAGTCAAGCTTATTAAAGATCAAGATCAAGCTTGGGTAACTAGTTTAGGATTTATATTATGTGTTTTAAGTACCTTAAGCTCAATATCATATACACACACATTTTATTAGTTTTTGTGTTTATATATATAGTTATATATATATACACATTTTGGATTTTGGTTTATCCACAAACAAAGTTTTTACAAGCATATAAATAAATATTTATATTCATACATGTTTGTTTTTATGTGGATAAGTTGGTTTGGTTTGATTTCATAGATATGAAACAAATATATTTTCATATACATACTCATATGTTTCATTTTCTATTGTATTTGTGAAAATATCATATTCTTAGTTTATAGACTTAACAATCATTATATACATCTTTTATTAAGTCTGCAAAATCATTTTGTTTTGTTTCAAAACATGGTTAAGCTAAATTGTCAAAACTCATATGTTCATATTTTCTTGTTTTGGATTATTTTGCAAAATGATGATATTTTACATTTGGGAAGTCCTTTTTGAAAACCTGTTTTTATAGCATGTGTATTATCATGTCTACAATTATTTTCCAAAGTTTTATATTTTTCTAAATTTGTTTGATATTTTTAAACAAGGTTTCAAAATTAGATAAACAACTTTCAAACTATTCTGTTCATGTGTCAGTTCACGGTCAACTGCCACGGTCGATCGCGCCTTTGTTTTTCCCTCAGGATGCAGCAGAAACTTTCGCGGTCGACCGCCACGGTTGACCGTTAAACTAAAAATTCCCACGGTCGACCGCCACGATCGATCGCCGAACTCTCTGGAAGTTTTCTGAGGTTCTAAAGTGCCTCGCGGTCGACTGCGAAAAATTTCACGGTCGACCGCCGATAGCCCAACGGCTATTTTTGGTACAGAATCGTATTCCTGATTTTCTGGGATTTTTGTTTTATTTGGGGTTTTGGCTATTGGTTTCTCTTCCTATATAAACTCCTCAACCCCTCTTCTATTAGTAACCAATGAGAAAGTTTTAAACAAGTTTAAGAGGGTTTTACCATTTGTTTCAAGTTTGGTTTTTGTTTGCAAAAGGGGAAACTTACATTACAAATTGAGGGATTCATTCTCAATCTTATTCATCATCTCCTTTGAGTTTATAGAGAAGTTTTCTAAGTCTTTTCTCTAGCAATTTTATTATTGATTTTCTTATTCTTATTATTGCTAGTTTTGCTATTTGAGTTAGATCTTAATTCACTCATTGTTTTCACACACCCACTTGAGCTTATTGTATTTGTATACATTGTTTATTTAGGTTGGTGAGAGTTGTAATAATTGAGTGTGAGCTTTCATTATGTTCTCATCCATATTACAGAACAAATCAGTTATTGTAATTGTGCTCATTGTGAGGATCACTCTGTAATACACTTGTACACCGAGAGAAGTGTGTGGCGAGAGTTGGGGATCATCCTAAGAGGAGTGGCGTCAGTTGACGAACCTAGAGAGATGTTGTATCCGAGCACTTGAGGGAGACACGTCTAGTTCAACATTTGAGAGAGTGTAGAGTGGGATTACAAGAGTGTGTTAGTTGTAGAGTTTTCGGTAAACTAGAAAACCGTATTGTGTTGTGTAAACGTTGTTCGGGTAAGCGTAGAAAACCCGGTTGTTGTGATAGTGGAGATCTTCTCGAGGTGAGGAGCGGAGACGTAGGTCAAGTGGTTAGACTAAACTCCGTGATCATATCGTGTTGTTTTTTATTGCATTGGCATTCTTATTCTTGTATTCATATCTTATACCGCCTTTGTGTATTGCTCTTCATATTGCCCTATCTCTTTTGTAGATTGTTTATTTTACTCTTGTGTTAGTTTATATATCCTTGCTCATATATTTGTAATATCTCATTGCTAGGATATATTCATTATTTCATATTGCCTATCCTAGCTCATGTATCTTGTTGTATTTCATACTTGCTAGGATAACTTGTTAATTAGTTTTAATTAGCATAAAATCGGATTAGATTAGTATAAGACCCTAATCACCCTCCCCCCCTCTAGGGTCTAACACCTGGATCTACCTGGATTCTGTCAACTTGAGAGGAACCGATGTATCATGTGAAGTACAATGGTTGGTCGTGAGACATGCTTTTGATGAGCATATCCTCTAGAGTGAAAGTGATGCAGGGGATCTGCTATTTGGATGCCTAGCAGAACTATGGACATCCTATTTCTGCCTCTTCTTTAGGAGTGGGCAAGAAATGTGTGGTAAAAGCTTCTGAATTAGTCAGCGCCTCTTGTAAGGCTTTACGGGTCGTCCTGAGCAATCGTAGGAACTCATATTGGGTGATCCTGTCTAGAATATTTTTCAGTTGCGTGAGTAGGTCAAACCAGAAGGGTTGACCACTCAAACTCGGCTTGTCAGGACTTGGCTGAACTATCGGTGGCAGTCCCACTGGTAGCCTTACTGGACTTTCTGTCGTCGGAAGGTAGTTCTTAGCAAAGCCCTTCCCTGCTCAGGTTATCAATGTGTCTGCCTCCTCGTCAGAATTGGTGAGGGTCGCTACTTCTGTTCTGTTATTGTCCGGAGTTGCCGAAATGACATTACAAAGCTTAGACTTGCTCTTGGACTTGTTAAAAGTCCATTGCTCATCGTTGAGGAGATCGGGATGAACTCACATCACCTGTCAAAATGATAAGGTCTATGGTACCAAGCCTTTTCCTCATTGATTGTGAGGGTCATCATTGACAATCTTTAGTTCTACCTTAGGAATGGGTACAACTCCTACCGGTATATGAACCTCGGAGAGACACATTCTGAATTTAAGGGTGACCATGTTTGTGGTCACTATCTTCTGCACCTTCTCCTTCTTTAGGACTCCTGTGTCATAAAGAACTTGCAACTTGTACTTAAGGATGTATCATTTGGAAGTGTGGTGACCAATGAACCTGTGGTAGACACAGTAGCTTGGATCATTAGTTTTGTTCACGTCTTCAGATTTCATGACTTCTGGCAGTTTGATCCTGTTTCTCTTGAGAAGATTATTGAAGATAGCCACTACCTAATCTTTCGTGAAGTCGTATTGTCTTTGCGGGCGCTGCTCGAAAGGCTTGGGCTTTTGCCTCTGCGTCAGTTTGGGGGCTGGAGTGGAATTGACAGCCATGATCCCCTTTCCTCTTGACCGAGGGTTCCTAGAGGTGTTTGATTCTGAAGCTCTGCTTTTGGGCTGAGGTTCTTCGGCTTTCAATCTTTTGATCATGTTCTTGACTTGCTCACCTTGGCGGACAAGTTCCTTCTAGGTCCGGGTTTCCACCATGCTGATTCTGGATAGAATGTTGATCGAGAGGTTGTTGCAGCACATCTCAACCAAGGTACTCAAGGAGACTTGGTCCCGACACTAAAGTGACCGATTCCTAAATCTCTTGACGAAATTGCTGGCCGACTCTGTCTTTTTCTGCTTATCAGTAAGTAGGGTGGCCATCGATACTTCTGTATCATCATCGAAGAAATGGGCCAAGAAAAGCCTGTCCACATTGGCCCATGAATTGATAGAGCCTCGTTCCAACTTGTGAAACCATTCAAAAGCTACCTCCTTTAGGGTGTCGATGAACAGTCGGGTGAGGATGGTGTCGTTCCCCATGAGAAATCCTGTTTGAGATAGGAAATAGTAGATATGCTACGAGGGAGATCCCTTGCATCAAATTGGACCATGCTCATCGGCTTGAACTTTACCCGGTAGGAGACCGTGTCCTATTCGGGTGGATATAGCCTGACCACCCCCAGCTCACTCATGTTCTTTTGGAGTTTCAAGGCGTCGAGTTGACTCTAGAATTCATCAAGCCTCTTGTCTTAAGGAGAGCTGCCAGAGCGGGACATCCTTTCTGAAGATTTGTGGGAATAATCCAAACATGATCCGTGATTATCCTCCTCTTCAGATGTGTGAGGAGGAGTAAGCTCTTGCTCTCTGTTCCTCCAGTGTCCTTGCCAGTTTCGTGAAGTTCTCTTCTTCTCAGAAGTTGTGCCATATGATCTTTTAGAGAGTTGATGGTTGTCTGCTGCTCCTCAAACTTCTTGGCCAAGTCTTTCGAGGATTCCGCCATGTGCACATTTACGTGCTTGCTATAGGCTGAGCTTGAGGTCTGAGATGTTGCTGCTGCTGAGCACACCTCATCCTCGTTGTCGTAAATAGGCAACAAATGGGCATAATCAAACAGGATAGCTACTCTTGTTTGAAGGAGTGTGCGTTAGTGTACACCCTCATTTTCAACAGAGGGACATCTGAATCCCGAGGTATATTCAGGATCTGATGAATGCGAATATCAGAATTTACCCATCCCTGTCATGTTGATTGTGGTTGTTGGAAGCTCCAGGTCACTAATGGCTTGCCTCTTCTGACGATGGCGTCTTCGACGAGGATGTCTTGGCTCAGGAGACTGTTAAGAAAGCCTCCTAAACACTGATGGCTTCGGCACCTTGGTGCACTGGCAGTCGGCAAGTACCGCCTGAATGAGCCTCTCGCACTGACCCTAAGGATTTTCCTTGTGAATAGTGCGTTTATGAGTTAGATGATCCCTAAGGTCTCCTGCGGGTTGGTGGGATAACCCCCAGCATTGGAAGAGCCAAATGCGCAATTGCATGGAAGAGACTCAAAGGAGTCGGAGTGAGAACATTTGGGAAGTTTCCCAAGTGTCGACTTCATGCGACCTTGCCTTGATAAGCGAGGTCCAGAATTTTGGTGAGCTTCGACCGACTGCTAGCAAGCTTGAATCGTTTGCTCATTCAGGAGACCTTGCCTTGTCAGGCGAGGTATGGAGTTTGAATGAACTCCTGCCGACTACTGGCGACCTCGTGCCGTCTATTCATTCAGGTGGGGTTCGCTCGCTTAAGTTATTCTGGCTTTGCCTTTTTGGCTAAGGTTGGTTCTCAGGTGGTCCCGCTGGGGTTCACCTGCATGCTGGCTTCTATTTGGGGGGCGAAGCTCGCATATTGTGTGGAGCTTGCCTAAATCATGGAGCTCGCCTGATTTGAACAGACGACTTAAGGAGCGAAGCCTGTCTGATTTGGTAGGCTTGATTGAGTTGCTTAGTCCGCCCAGATGGGGAACTCAGCTGCTGGAGTAAGGTTCGCTGAAATGTCAGGCTCACCTTATAGGCTGTCTAAAAATCACAATAGATAGTTGATCCCCCATCAAACACCGATGATGGAAGTTACAATCTGACGACTTCCAGAAGGCTACAATTTGAGGACTTTCACGTAGAAGGTTACAATCTGACGACCTTCACAACAACTAATGAAAACCCCAATTCAACAGCCTTCACAATCAACATCGGGAGTTACAATCTGACGACTCTCATATTTTCAAGGAGCCAAGACGAAGATTATAAGATGACGATCTGTGCAAAGCTCTAGCAAAAGAGACTACAAATTGATGGTCTCTTCATATTAAAATGAAGATATCTCTTAAACCGTAAGGAATTTGGCAAAACTGACAGAGCAAACCGAACCTTATGGGGTTGGTTTGGTCGGCTCCGTCTCGTCGAGATAGCCGATTTTCATATATAATTCGTCCAATTCCGACTTACGGTTTGAAAGTTATGACCTGTTCTTCGCAGCAAGTTATGTTCTGAAGTCCGTCTACAAGACTGGACTTCGTCGGAACATTAGACTTAGCCTAAAGCTCGCCAAGCCCGCCTAAGGTTCGCCTCTACATTACAGAGTCAAAACGCACGGGTCGAACCAGCGTGGTAACATCAAAACGCACGGGTC
>BQKN01000400.1:35541-65911 GCA_022839385.1 Asparagus kiusianus | reverse complement strand
AGATATGGTCTGTTTTATGGGAATGATTATGTTGGATGATACTCCTTATGTTTGTGCCGATTTGGGAACCTTGCTGGATGATACTCCTTATGTTTGTGCCGATTTGGGAATACTTGGGTCGTCTGGAGAATTGGGAACCTTGCTCACAAAGCAAAGCTCACCTGGACTATCAGGCATGCTTAGGACATCGAGTTCTCTAGATTTGGAAACTTTGCCAATGGAGCGAAGCCTGTCTGAGTAAGTGCGCTCGCCTGATTGACGCAGTTCGCTAGAATTGGGAACTTGACGTCCGTCCTTAGCATCAATCACCTTGGGGGGAATGGAACCCCCAACGATTACTCCGGTAAGGCTCTCGATTTGCTTAGGCCGACTTACACGCATAACCTTTCGGTGCTTGCATGATATTTTGTCACAAGAGGAAGTCGAAGACAAGTATTCTTCATACATCGTTTGATCGAACTCGATGAAGAGGACTCGACGATAGTCCCTTCTACAACTTCGTCAAACTGCACCACCACCAATTCATCTGAATGAATGGTTTCTCCTACTGTGGTCGCCATCTTCTGTAGGTGTAAATTTTGATCTCCCGTAATAGAGATTTCATTTGTATTAATAAGAATAGCTTATTATAAACTAATGAATTAAAAATTACAATAGAAGCAGAGGGAATGCCCTCCTTGTTTAACATGGGGTCTTTGGTAGTGATAGGACGCCTCGCTCGGTTCTCGCACCAAGTCTGCTTTCCTTAGACAATCCGATCGAAGTTGCGGGCAAGCTTCAGTACGCAGTAGAACCTTGTGCTGATCGAGTTCGACTATACCTGAGGCCAAACGGGGGGCTTGGGCTTGTCGACTGATCGTTTGGAGAGAGCTGCTATGCAAGAGCTTGCAAAGAACCTAAGAGCCTCAAGTCTGAGAGTTCAGACGAGTCTCTTCAAATGAGGGAGCCTTTAGCAAATGAGCCAAGGTTCAACCTTTAGAAGATTAGCCAGCCAAGCAAGCAGCAGCTAATCAACCTCTTTCATGTTGGCTGAAAGTGGCTTTAAATAGGCAAGGGATGGCATGGGTCATCCTTTGATTTGTAGGATTTGACCACTAGTAGGGGTGAGGGACCCAGCCGCCCTAGCTATGGGATGTGACCACTTAAGGGGTCCTATCAGCCGTCTTATTCTTGCTAGGTGAGGAGCGCCATGCTTTCTCCTTTGATTTGTGGGATTTGACCATTGATGTGATTGTTCCCATACTCCAAGTGGGTAGCTGACAATGCTGACGGGTTTCTAGTTGTTAGGCGAGCTTAGTCCGCGCAGGTGAGGTGCAGGCTATCAGGCGAGCTTGGTCTTGAGGCGAGCTCGAACCTTCGTGCTAGCGAGTCGGCCAAACAGATAAGCTTCGAGCTGTCAGGTGAGCTAGGCCTTCAGGTGAGTTTCAGTCTTCAGGCGAGCTTCAAGCCTTCAGGCGAGCTTGGTTTAATGTGCAGGCGAGCCTGTGTAGGCGAGCTGTGCAGGCGAATCTCATTCAGTCGAGCTTCAATGTTGTTAGGCAAGCTCTATACTTGCAGACAGACTTCTTTGCAGGCGTGCTTCAGCCTTTACAGGCGAGCTTTAGCCTTTAGGCGAGCTACTGAACATGCCTCGAAGAATAGGCCATAACTTTTAAACCGTAAGTCAGAATTAGACGAATTATATATAAAAATCTACTATCTCGATAAGACGGAGCCGACCAAACCGACCCCATAGGGTTCGGTTTGCTTCTGTATATTTTGCCAAATTCCTTCTAGTTTGAGAGATATCAGCGTTTTTCCCCTTTCTGCTAGTTCGGATGAGGTTTTAGCAGTTTTGTTCTGAACTTCTCTAATAAGGATTAAAGGCAATTTTTATTACCTACACGCCTATACAAGATCGAAGCCAAATTCAAACCCAAGTTCAGTCGTGCCCAAATTAGAGGATTAAAACTATAATCTCTTCTTCAAATCCAAGAACAAAGTACCATATCACATCCTCAAACCAATTTCGGTCATATCCAAGTTCAAGGATTAAAGCTCCGAAAAATTCAAGAATTAAAGCTTCGATCTTTTCTCCTCAAAATTAAGAACTAAAATTTCAGTGAGAGGGGATGAGCTTACTTGAGATTAGAGAAGATGAGTTCGGTGAAAAGAATCCAAGGGAAGACCTCGAATTCAAATCAAGAAGCTTGAATCTAAGTCAAAGAAGACTGAACCCCATGAGTTCAATCAACACTTAAAATTGAAACCAAAAATTCAAATTGAAACCATGGGATGAAACTTACCAAGAACTAAGAGGAAGATCGAGCTTGGAGAATTCTGAACCAAGAGGATTGCTCGAATCCAAGAAGAGTACTCGAACCTGAGAGGGAAGAAATTAAAGCCCTAGTCTTCAAAATTCATCAAAGGTAGAGGATTAAAAGTGTCCAAAACTCAATCAAGAAGGGAATAAGCTTACCTGAGATCAAAGAGAGGATCTTGGGGAAGAAGAAGCTTGAAGAGAAAGAAGAACCCAAGTCAAAGAGCTCGAACCCAATAAATCACCAAACCCTAGATCTTGAGGGAGAAGCTTGACCGAATTTTGAGGATTTAGTGAAGAGATAAAAGGATTAAGGACTCTTAGAGGAGAAGGAAATCCTTTATAAAGAACTTGGAGAAGTTTGAGAAGAAGGAGAAGAAAAAAAATACCGGGTTTGAGGGACTTAAGAGAACTACCAGCCGACCCCCCTTCTCCCTCTCGTGAGAGACACCTTTTGGTGTTTTGCACACGAGACACGTACAGGTGTCTCACACGAGTGTGATACACCAACATGTGTCTCGCGCCCAAGGAGGGTTTGCGAGTGTTTTCGCAGTATATTTTCGCCGGTTTTTCTCCCGATTCGACGTATTCGAGGTACATATTCACACTCCAATGAATATATGAGTATAAACTGCATCTCCTTGAACATCCGACAGGTATATAAGGTTAAACTAATTCTCAACACTCTAATGAGTATACGAGTATAAACTATATCTCTTTGAACCTCTAACGCGTATATAAGGTTAAACTAATTCCCAAAAGTTCGATGAGTATATGAGTATAAAGTGATTCTCTATGCTCTAACGCCTTAAAAGCTTAAACTATGTAGACTTCAGTTAACGAACGAGTATAAACTATATTCGCGTGTCACAACAAAGATCAATGCAGGTCAACGCGTCACAACGGAGGTCAACGTCAGTCAACGCATCAACAAATTCGCCAAAATAAGGCTTCGGATAAAATTCCAAGTCAAAATTAGCTATGGGAGTTCAATCACGATTCAGATACAAGCTCCTAATGAAGATAACCAGTTCAATATCGATTCAACGATGCAAGCTAATTCAAATATCAAGGCACCAATTTTAGTTTAAGATTTTGACAATGGCCAGACGATAAATACAACACCGGAAGAATTTTAGACTATTTAACAAAATACTAAATAGACTGACAGATGAAGAAGTTAAGAATTGAAGGTTTGATTTATCTTATCCAAAGTATTCCAGACTCCTTAATAATAAATATTGAGGAGGCTAAAAACTTTTGAGGGGGTGTCTGTAGGTATCAAAAATTACCTATAGATTCCCACACACAGCCCGAGACGAAGAGAAGATAATTAACATGATCATCTAAGTTAAAGAGGACAATCCGATGCCAAAAAGAAGCAATGGAATGCGAGAAATGACGAAGCGACGAAATGCGCACAACGACGAAACGACAAAATAAGATAACAGATGTGTCTCAAAATTTGCGAGACACCTTAATGTGCCATGCAAATGGTGAGACACATCAACGTGTATCACCAAAATTGCGAGACACATAAAGTTGTCTTATCCAAATGGCAAGACACATAAAGTTGTCTTATCCAAATAGAACTCCCCGACGCATTTTTTGATAGATTTTCTTGAGATTTGTGCATTTCACTGGCTTCCTAACTACTGTGGGAATATCCTCAAACATTGGAAAGTCGTTACCAATTAAAAATACATCCAAATCATGAATTTTTATCCACAAACACGACGTTCGAAGCCTATAAATACCCCCATCGTGCATATATGAAGGGAACTGATGAGATCTGAGCTTTTAGGCGAGTTGCTGACGTTTTTAGAGCAGAGCCATGAATTTTAGAGAGAGTGAGGTGAGATCTTGGCGAATTTCAGTATAAAGTAGGAGTTTTCAAGAGATCTACAACCTTTTCACTCTTCCCTTGAGATCAAATATCGATTTGATCTTGAGAAGAGTTGTAATCTCACATTGTTAAGGTTATTTACTTATGTTATTGTTTCTTTAACAAAACAAGAACACCTAGTCTTCTTCACGATCAACTTAGATCTGTGATTCAGTGGTCCACGGGCTAATGCGTCCCTAACACAGGGAAAGATGCCATGCAAGCAGTGACCGATAAACGATCTCTGCGTATGTTTCTAGGAAGTCTTGTGTGTATTTCTTTAAAAAAGGCTAAATCTCGTGAATCTATTATAATCGATAAATGACTTGTAATGGATTCCACTAAAAAATTAATTTTTGACGCAAACAAATAGTAAGAGGAATCTTAGTCTCCTTGGAGACTTTGTGGATCTTGTACATAGCCTTAGGGCTAAGAGATCTAGAGGAGAAAAACTCCTCATACTTGGTTTGGTCAAACTCAACAACCAGAGTTTTGACAGTAGTCCCCATGAGTTTGGTATCGGATTGCGCCACCACTTCTTCATTGATGAAAACGTTTATCCCTAGTGGAGTCGTCATCTTTTGTTTGAGGGAAAAAATAGAAGAAAATTGAGAAGATGTTATTAATTCTCCTAACTATCTTAGGAAAAGGACGAATACAATCTCTCTTTACAATCTCTCTCTAATTAACTTAGAAAAAATATTACAATCTTCTTGATCAGTCTACCAATTTACAAAAGAAAGAAGGACAGATCCCTCTCTTTGTTTAAGGTTGAGTTCTTCTAGGTGGCGATGAGAATTTAATTCTTGTATCCCGTTGACGATCCGAACGCCTCGCTTCGTGGAACTTTGTCTACTCTTCTTGACTTAACACCGTGAAGAACTTGCCAGATAGGTTTAGAACTATAAACGAGTTTAAGAACTCTGAACGAGTTTAAGAACTAAGCGAAAGAGTTAATTTCAGAAAGAAAATTTAATCATTTTCAACCGAAATAAGCTAAACAGGCAATCTCAAAGTTCTTCAACCGAAAATGGTTCAAAATAGCCAAGTCAAATAATCTCAAAAGCTCCAGCAAAAGCCAACCTCGTTTCAACTATAAACCCAGCTATTTATAGGGTTTAAAGGGTGTAACTGACCCCTTAATTCGCTCCATAATGGGAGCTTATTGGCCTTATTAAGTGGGTAACCGTTCAAGTAATTTGAAACGGTCAAACGTGAAGTTCGCATTCTAGTTTCAATACGCAGGGTGGACCCTCATGTTTGGCTTTTAAAACGCGGGAGTGAGCCTTGCATTTGGAGTTTGGAACGTGAGAGTGAGCCCCGCATTTGGAGTTTGAAATGCAAGGATAGACCCTCGTGTTTGGCCTTGAAGAAATCATCAAATGTAATCTCTTTTTTTTTAAATTTTCCAAGGATCGTCAGCTTGTAATCCTTATATTTGGCTTTTTAAAATGTGACAGTCGTCAATTTATAACTCTCGTTTGTTTTCATGAAAGTCATCAGATTGTAACTTTCATCATCAGTATTTTACGGGAACTAGCTATCTGCAGTAATTTTTTGATAGTCTATACCCTTATCTTACTCCTCTCTATTAACTTACTCCTTTTCATATTCTCCCTCTTCTCCTTGCTTCCTTTCTATGTCCTCCTCCTCTCCATCTATAGGCACCCAATCTTTCTCCCTCTATCAAGATCCTCCTCTTTCAAGATCTACACTCTGCCTTCTTCAAACTTCTCTTCGATCACAGACTCTTCACCCTTGGGCTTCCCCTCTCTGACTTGGAGCCTGACAAGTGGGACCTATCTTAATAGGCAAAATGGTCATATTGGTATATTTTTTTTGAGGTTTGGGGACAAGTTGATATATTTTCTTTTAGTTTTGTCTGATTGGTATATTTTCTCAACTCCGGCACCATATATACCTTACATTTGGCCGGAGTTACTGTTTTGACCTGTGCTGTCTAGATTTTTTACATAAAACCCCCTCATCAAAAACATATCCTACTCCTAACCCCCCCCCCTCTCCCTCCTCCTCCTCATCCTCTTCAACCTCCTACTCTCCCTCCTCCTCTTCCTCCCTCCGATGCCAACTGTGAAATTTATCCTCAACATAACACAAAAGAGATTACATAGATTATAGAGGTCTTAACGATGTCAACTTCAACAGAACTCAAATCTCAAATTCTTGATACAATACATCATCGCATCATCAAATTCTTGAACAATTTCACATCATAAGAAAGGTTAAAAAAAATTCAGCACAAACCCTAGATTTACCAAAATAAATAAACATAATCATCATAAATATGGGGGGGCGACCTAAACTGAAGACTGGTGGCGTGGGAACCACATGGGGTCGAACTTCGGTGGGCCCCCGACAAAGTGGTTGTCGGGCCGAGTCAGCATGAGGGGCCGGTCCTTCGCCTCGTCATCGGGATTGGCATCATCGATGGTGCTGAGGTTGATGCAGGCGCAGCGCTTGAGCGAGGCAAAGAAGGCGGAGGCGATGCTGGAGCCCAGCCACGACGCCACGCGGTCCAGCTTCTCGTATGAAGTCGTGCTCGAGGTCTCCATTTTCCGATGTGAGATTATTGTTGTTCAGAGAGAGGGGAGACTTGGCGATCAGTTGCCGAGGACGAAGCTGAGAACAAAAGGGGAAAAGTGGAGAGTTGAATAGGGTCGTTGAATATGGGCGGCGTGTAGATCCGTGGGCCTCCTTTGTACGGCAGGATCCGAGGAGGGGGGGTGTTGAGGAAGAGGATGATGAGGAGGAGGGAGAGGGGGGGGGGGGTAGGAGTAGAATATGTTTTTGATGTTTTTGATGAGGGGCTTTTATGTAAAAAATCTCAACAACACAGGTCGGAATAGTAACTCCGACCAAATTTAAGACCTATATGGCGTCGGAGTTGAGAAAATATACTAATCTGACAAAACTAAAAAAATATACCAACTTGTCCCCAAACCTTAAAAAAATATATCAATCTGGCCATTTTGCCTATCTTAATACCAACGCGGCTCAATGGGGGTGAGTAGGTCACTTTAGTTTTCCAGGACATGATTACTCTGGTAACAAACTAATGGCTTTATAGATTGACTTATTTTCATGGATGTTATGTGTTTGATAAAATGCCCATTTGGCATTATTTGTTGGCTTTCTTGATAGTGTGCTAGTGTTGTTTGGTTACATGCCCGCTATGTGTTTGATGAAATGCTCAAACTGAGTTTTTTTTTTTTTTGTTTGTTTGCTTCTTTGTTGATTATTTCTTACTGTAGCAATCATGCACAACTGGTAAACAAATTTGCATACACAAAGACATAAAGAACTTCATTTTGTAGCCAGTATTCTCTGAATTTTTAAGAGTAAGGGTTGTGTAAACATTGCTAACTATACCAAAAACAACATAGTTCAAGGTGGATGATTGGGAACATAATGGACTAATTGCATCCGAGGCGATATTGCCAAGTTTCTAAGCATGAATTATAAATGATTCTGGAAAAATTGAAATCTGCTAATCGGATAATGAACAAATTTTACATCTAATGAGACTATTAAATAACTTTTAAGTTTAGTTATCATGTTAGACAATACACCAATGATGAATGTGTTAATAATTTATAGTTTTTAGTTTGTAGTTGAGTTACAAATAGTCTTACACTAACTAGATCGATGTTGGTTATAGAATTGTTGGAACCAATGTTGAGAACTATAATTAAGAACCTCTATTCAATTATTAGATAAATTCTATATGTATTAATACTAAAAATGAATAATTTATTTGAACTAATAATTTCAATAATAATATTTAATTTTAAACTAACAAATTAATATTTACTAAAGTACATTATTTATAATTTAGTTAAATCTAATTTATTAATATTTTATAAATATTAGTTTTATTAGAATTAATAAATGTTAATTTATTAGATAATTGATAAGCTAAAATTAATAAAATAATTTGAAATTGATTAGATGAATATTTATGTGATATTAATTTGCAAATACTAAAAGTATTAGTTTAAAGCATGAATTTTCATGAAAGAAACAAAAAATCATAAATGTAGAAAGTTCCACGATATTGAAAGAGCTAAAAGTGATCAATAGAATTCCTAAGGAAAAAACAAAAAAGGTCCAATGCTTTTCACCTTGCAAAAAATGAGCCTTCCTTAAATTAAATCTGTCACTATGATCCTATTTGAAGCATCAAATGTCATGAAACTAACAAACAATCGAGATCATCATTTATAAAAAAATTCCATAAATTTAAAAAGCTCCTCGATATCGGAAGACCTAAAAGAGAGCAGTATAAATCCTACTTATGTTCTCATAGACAATGCATATAAATTTAACTCCAATATATAAACTAATAATTTCAATTCAAAGTAGTCATTTTCTCAAAAATCAAGTTCTAAACTTTTACATACCGGCTTGACTGCCACTTCGTCTCTGCTCTGTATATTAATCCCTGCACCTATATCATTAGACATTAAATACACAAACTGTTCATAAACAAAAGCTTAAGGATAGCTGATATCGAGATTCAACTCACTAAAATATTTCTTGCTGAAGGATCCACTCCAATCTTTCCTTTTTTTTCATGGTAGGAAACTGAGAAAGAATGAAGTGTTCATGCTTCTGTGGAAGAGTAAAAAAATTCTGTTAGAGCCTCTCATGTTTCCTGGTTATAAATATTTTTTTATGATGAAGAGGAGATGAACCAATGAAATGAACATTAATTTGAATTCAATTGAGGGAGAACATTGATGATGGTAAAATCTTGCAGTGTAATATTATACATGTTATAACTCAATGGTGAACATACCACGCCACACACATAAAAATTATAATGTGTATAATAGAATATACAATATTACACTACATTAGTATAATATAATTATAATATAATGTACAATACAATATAACTATGAAAATCTACTAATTAGTAAAACTATCTATATTTTTAGTATAAAAATAGATAATTGAATAATAAAAATAACTAATTAAGTTGATTTAATAAGATTGGGTGTTATGAGAAGAATTTGAAGGGTTATAATTTATTTATGTAATGTATGCATGTGATCATGTATGTATGTGATGTGATTATTGTAGGCGTCAAAAAATGCTAATAGATATCCCAAACATAAAGAAGATCACTCAAAATCACAAGAATTGATCTCTCAAAACAGATATGAACTGTCTCGCAGCGGGACAGTGTTTACTGTCTCGCTGAGCGAGACAGTCTTCACTGTCTCGCTGAGCGAAACAGTCTTCACTGTCTCGCAGCGAGACAGTCTTCACTGTCTCGCCAGCGAGACAGTCTTCACTGTCTCGCCAGCAAGACAGTGTTGAAATGATCAAGAACCGCCTTGTAAACCGCCATACACGTGTCCATTAACTGCCAAAGGACGTGGGAAACATCGTGGGCGAAAATCACGTGAATAACTGCCAAAATAACGGAGTTTGAAACGTGGGAAGGCAGTTACAGTGAGAAACTGCCAAGAATATTTGTTTTTTCGAGACAGTATTTACTGTCTCGCTAGGCGAGACAGCAAACACTATCTCGGCCAGCGAAACAGTAAACACTGTCTCGCCGTACTAATTCTGTCTTTTGTTGAGTTTTGTTAGTTATGAACCCCGGAGGCTATAAATACCCCCCTAGGGTCATTTCTGACGAGGATCGAGCACTTGTTAGAGCATTCCAGAGCAGAGAGAGCAGAGATTTTAGTTCTTGGAACAATTCCTTGAGTTCGAGCTTTGACTTGATCTTAAGAAGAACGACTATCTTACTTTGATAAGATCTTCGTTTTAAATTCTCACTTCGATAAACGAAGGTAGAATCATTAAGCCCCCTCTTCACGATCTATGATTTGGCGGTCCACGAGCTAACGCGCTCCCAGCACAGGCAAAGTCCCACAAAAACAGTAGTTGATAAACAGCTATTGTGTTATTTTCTCAAAAGTTGTAATTTTCGCTTTGTTGTGTAAAAGAAGTCTTATAAAAAGACTATCTCTTTGAATTTGTTGTAATCAAAAGAAGATATAATGAATTCGACAACAAAACAGACTATTGACGAAAACAAACTGGCGACCACAGTGGGAGCCAGCGGCCTCACTGCCGAGGCCGCGGTGTCGCAACCGATCAAGATCATCGTCACTGAGGAGATCGAATACGAATTCGATCAGGCGAAATTCAAGGAGTACATGTCATCCTCGTCTTCAAAATCTTCCTCACCACGCAAGTGCAAGAGGATTTCCTCTTCCAAGAAAATTCCCAAGTCTTCAGCTCCGATGAAAGCCGCAGGTGAAGGTTCCTGCTCGACTGTTGTTAAGGAATCTCCCTGCAACATCTCTGCTCCAAGTGACTCTGCACCAGTTAAGGAGTCGCTGATGAATATCTCACCGGTGCTGACGAAGAGAGCTCGTCAGAGACAATGCCAGCGCCGTGCTCGACAATTGGCTAAGGCCATGCAACAGACCGACGGGGTCCATTACTATGTAGACCTAAAGTCGAGGAACCAGAAGATGGTTCAGTTGCCTCAAAGGCAAAATGATCATATTTCTACAAAAGCTTACGACGGAGGAATGGACCCTCGTCAAAAGGGCCCGTTCAACATTAAAGGAACGGATACAAAGACGTAAAGTGAAAGCCGCTCGTGCCCGCGCTCTTCGTCAACAGAAGCAAGCAATCAAGGAGGAGTTGGTGTCTGAAAAACCACTAAAGAATCGTAGAGTTTGGATGCCGAAGGTGCCACAAATATCTGTTCCTGGCCCATCTACTGCATTACAAGTGAAACCCTGGGTTAGCCCAGATTTATCCAAGTTCAAGATCACCATGGCGGATCGCCTTGGTCCCTCAGTTGAAGATCGAGGCAAAACCCTGGTCAAAAAAAATTCAAGACCGGCAAATAAACCCTTAGTGGTTTCCTATACAGGGGGTCGTAAAAACCCTCCTGTCAGAATTAATCCGGTCCAAAACGAGAGAATATCAGTTCATGATTGTTTAGGACCTATGAAGACTCCACACCCGTAAGGGGGTGTATTTAAAATTTTAACTTTGGATCGCCCAGAGGCGACGACTAGTTGGCATGTGCATGTTAACAAAGTTCCCAGACAAAAGATAGGTTGCTCAAATCATAACAATGATGAGCTGTACTATCAAAATAACAACTCGAGAAAAAGAGTTGTCCGAGGAGATGAGTCTCATTGCGCATGTGAGAGACTCATTAAAGCGGTGTTGACAGAATGCGGTTGCTCACAAACTAAAGCAAAACGAGTTTCCGTATTTCAAAGACTTTCGACCGAAGCGTCAAAATCTAAAGTGAGACGTTTCAACTAGAAGAAACCTGCAGTGCGGCAAGATGAATTCCCTGAGGTCACCATTAATATGACCGGCAGAGGAAAACAGCATTTAGTCAACCTTGACCCTGATTTCTCTTCAGAAGGGAGAGTTGAGCGGGGTCTTTCTCAAAGAATGGCGCGGTTGCAACGAAGGGCCAACCGACGCCGAGACTATAAAAGAATGCACGAAGGTTTATCGTCAGAGGAGGAGCTGTCAGATACTTGTTCTGCTATTGCTTCAGATGATACCACGTCCAGTGTGGGATGGGTCAGAGAATCATTCACCATCACGCTAGATCAATTGGCTCAAATACTTCAGGAAGCGTTAACCAAACAACGTGAGGAGATAAGAGCTGAGATCAAAACGGAGATGGAGTTGACGATGCAGCAGATGCGGGATTTGCAAGCTCAACAACACCAACTGGAATCGAGCCAGAAGGTAGAGTCCAGCCAGCGTAACGTTATACCTGTGCGCATAGCTGCGGACGATGATAAGGAAGATGAGACTATCTTTGATGATCCTCTTACAGACAAAGATAATTCTGGAAGTGGTCCGGTCAAATCAGCTACTCAGCCTCCTCAAATTTATCTGAAGAAGACTGAGGAAGAAGACAAGAAAATACAGGATCTCGAGAGCAAAATTAATGCGCTCATGACGGCTCAAGAAGTGAAGAAAACGGGCATTCCATACCCGTACCCGAGGGAGTGGGATCTGATTCCTTATCCCCCGAAATTTAATTTGATTAACTTTACTCCTTTTGATGGCAGGGGTTCACCAACTCAGCACTTGATTTATTTCAAGTCACATCTTGGCGCGATATCAGGAAATGAAGCCCTGATGGTTCGGTCATTCGTAGGAACCCTCCGTGGGCCTGCCTTCGATTGGTACCGACGCCTAAAACCCAGAAGCATCACTAGCTGGGGAGATATGGAAGAATTGTTCCTCACCAATTTCTTCGACGATGACACGGAGGTCTCCATTGGCACGTTGTTGGACGAAAAGCAGAAGAATGGGGAGTCGGTTGACGTTTTTATCAAACGGTTCCGGAACAAAGCGGTGAATTGTCGAGATCCACTCACCGAAGAATTCATCTTACAGACATGTCACAATAACTTGTCATTAGATGTATTAGAGGTTATAGGAGTTGTACCCTCTAAAACCTGGAAGGAGTTGAAGGTTAGAGGTGAGCAAGCTGAACGGTTTCTCAAGAGAAGGAATTTAGAGAGGGGTCAGCCACCAGCTAACAATCAAAATCAAAAACAGAACTTCAATCCTCGAGGCAGAGGAAGAGGGTCCGTAGCCGCTGTGGACGGGCATCAAACGTCACAACAGCCGCCGCAACAACAACCGCAGCAGTCGTCATTCCAGTTGGCGCCTAATCAAAATCAGCAGCCTCAGAAGCAGTTTAAAACCTCTGAGCCTAGATTTTCGAAGGAATATTCATTCAAAGATGATGAAGTTCCGGTTATCTTCAAGTACTTGCTGGATAACAATAAGATCAAGCTTCCACCGGTCACAAACCAAGAAGAAGCGAAGAAGACTAATGACCCAAAATATTGTGCATATCACAGGAGGGTCCACCATCCCACTAAGGCGTGTTATGTCTTAAAAGACAAAATACAAACCTTAATTGATGTTGGTATTGTGATGCCGAAGCCAAAGGAGAAGAAGATGGGCGCAAACGCGGTCTCTATTAGCTTTGGATCGGTTCCTTTGTCCTGGTTTCAAGCCGAACCAGTGTCAAAAGTTAAGATGCAAACCATCAACGATAACCCTCATGGACAGCACTAAAAAGGACTAGTGTCACACGCGACCCCTAATGGCAAAATCCTTTGGGTTCATCCGGATTTGCTTGAAGATGAACAGTGGACAACATCCACGTCGAAGAAGAAGTCAAAAAGCAAAGGAAAAGAGAAATCCTGTTACGGAACCTCGGCGATTCCTGAGAAAGATGACGAGGAGATAGCAGCTTTACCACTTTCTGATGAAGAGCAGGAAGTTTTCGCTACAAGGGGTGGAAACGAATACCATTACCAGTATCCTGAAACTTCTAATCCAAACGGTAAAACTCTTGCAGAACTGGGGGTAGTTACGACCCCACCCATAGCAACCGAGAAACCTCAGAAAGTTGTTAAGCAGAAAGAGAAGGAACCTCAACCCAAAGAAGTTCAACTTCCGAAGCAGCCTCGTTTCAATCGACCTATTGGACGAGACAAACCGGAAAGCTCGAATACTCCATACCGCTTTGACGTCATGACTCAGTTAGCTAATATCCCAGCAAGGATCACGCTATACGAGTTGTTACGCCTCTCGAAAGAGACCAGGGAAGCTTTACAAGAAGCCTTGGCTGATTCTGAAGTATTCCTCACTCAGATCAAGCCAACTCCTGAAGAGCCAGAGTCGTCGGTGCAGCATTCCAATCTGGCAGCCACCAAATTTCCTTGCATAGCTTTCACAAAAGAAGATATGCAAGTCAGGAATTCGAAGCATGACAAACCGTTATATTTTACTGGATATATCGGTTCGAACGTTGTCAACCGGATTCAAGTCGATCCGGGTTCCGCCGTTAGCATCATGCCACTTCGGTTGATGTACCACCTCGGAATTCCCGCCAGCAAGTTAGCCTCCACAGGAATGGTTATCTATGGATTCAATACTAGCGGATCAAGACCGTTAGGAAAAATCCGGGTGAAGTATCAACTCGGAGATTTGAAATCTGAAGTCACCTGCTATGTGGTCGATGCGGAGACTTCCTATAACTTACTGTTGGGTCGCCCATGGATCCACGGTAATCTTATAGTTCCCTCCACCCTCCATCAGTGTTTGAAATATGTCGACACTAATGAGGAGGTCAAGACGGTGGTCATGGATAAGCAACCATTTAAGGGGTTAGAAAATTACTTTACTGACTCCCTTCTTTATGGTGCTGAATCCGATACTGAACCATCGGCCCATGGCACGGACAGCGAAGAAGAAGCTGATACCGAAACCGGGCTCAATTATAGTGAAGGTCTTGTACTAAATGACATTGAACCTCTTGTAATCGATCTTGATGGTGATGAATCGTCGGACGAAAGTTGTAACTGGCAACTTGCCGACGAAATAATAAAGGATGATTTAGAGTACTCGCCTTGTCTTGATAATGTAATGCAAGAATTGTACGACAATCCTAATCTACACATGCCACTTCGCTCGTCTTGCACGACGACGAAATATCTGCAAAATTCAACCAGGACAACGGTAATCCTACCCGCAAAGACAGGAGGTGAGAAAGAAATAATCTTTGGAAAAGGGGATCCATCCCCAACTCCTGATCTTTTCTTGGACAGCAACTCGGATGATGAAGAGCCGGGGCGACATTTCTCTCGGTATAGTTCACAAACAAATGGTTACATGACGAGACAAGGCTATAACCTCTCGCTCGGTGAAGGTCTTCATTTTGGTCAAGGAGTCAGGGTTCCACCCCGTCCTACTTATGTACCAAAAGGAAAACCGAACAATTATTATAGTCATAAAAGAGGTTTAGGTTATGCTTCGTCATCCGATGACGAATATTGCCAGCAGATCATTAGCCAACTGAGAAATAAGAACGGGCATTCATCCGATACTTTAATGTGGGACTCTGACGTGAGCATTGGGGAGAAATTCAAAGCTTTAATGTCGAACATAGCAACAGTTGATCCTTCCACAACCGAAGAGGACGATCAATTGCCTATTTGGGAAGACCCCTGGATGCATTATATGAATATCCAGTATGGCGATCGATTTGAGCAAAGAGAACCTCCTACGGAGGATAAGGTAGTCCAAATTAATATGGGTGATGAAGTTAATCCGAAACCTATATTTATCAGCGGTGATCTTCCATCGGATGAAAAAGAGGAACTAATCACCCTCGTTAGAGAGTATATCGACGTTTTCGCTTGGAATTACGAAGATATGCCGGGACTCGACCCAAACGTAGCAATGCACAGCCTCAACATAAAATCGGATGCTAAACCTGTCAAGCAACAACAAAGACGGTTTCGTCCTCAAATTATGGAGGCAATAGAAACTGAAGTCAAGAAATTAATCGATTCTGGTTTTGTCAGAGAAGAACAACACCCTGATTGGTTAGCCAATATCGTTCCAGTTCTCAAAAGAATGGGAAAATCAGAATTTGCATTGACTTCAGAGATCTGAATACCGCATGTCCTAAAGACTATTTTCCTCTACCCATTACAGATGTCATCATTGACAATACGTGCGGGTTTGAGAGAATGTCATTTATGGATGGATTTTCGGGATATAATCAGATCAAGATGCATCCAAACGATGAAAAGCATACAGCATTCAGGACACCCCTTGGTGTATTTTGTTATACTGTTATGCCGTTCGGATTAAAGAACGCCGGTGCTACATACCAACGAGCCATGATGAAGATCTTTCAAGAGCATCTACGGAAGACTGTCGAATGCTATGTTGATGACCTGGTCGTTAAGAGCCGTGACAAAAACGACCACATTAATGATTTAAAGACGATGTTCGATCTTATGAGAAGTCATCAGCTAAAAATGAACCCGACTAAATCCTTCCTTGGAATGTCGAGCGGTAAATTTCTTGGATTCTTCGTCACCACAAAAGGTATCCATATCGATCCCGATAAAGTGAAGGCGATACATGAGCTACAACCCCCGAGAAATCTTAAAGAACTCAGGGGATTACAAGGTCGATTGGCATATATCCGTCGGTTTATCTCAAACCTGTCTGGAAAATGTCAACCGTTCTCTAAACTCACAAAAAAGGGCGTGTCGTTCATTTGGGATGAAGCATGTCAGAAGGCGTTCGAAGATATTAAAACATATCTGGCGAACCCACCTATTCTCGTTGCACCGAAATCGGGCAGACCGTTTTTGATTTATGTCAAAGCGACGAGCCATTCGTTAAGTGCATTACTCGCACAAGACGATGATAACGGTCACGAGCAAGCAGTATATTACCTGAGTCGCACACTGGTAGGAGCTGAATCTCGTTATCCAATGATCGAGAAAGAATGTCTTGACTTGGTATTCGCAATCCAGAAAACGCGACATTATTTAGTTGGACAGACAATTTATGTCATTTCCAACATAAACCCTATCCGAGTATTCATGACCCAGCTGGCATCCATGAATTGGCGTTTAGCCAGATGGGCTTTACTCTTATCACAATACGACTTGTACTTCAAGCAACAAAAATTAGTTAAAGGACGAGCTATTTGCGATCTTCTGGCGGAAAATCCTATGAAGGATGTGGTCGAATTATACGACGATCTGCCAGATGAAACTCACGAAGTTAATACTACCTCACATCAACAAGTGTGGCAGTTATATTTCGATGGGGCGTCCCGCACAACCAACGTGGCGAGTGCACCCGGATGTTCTAGAATCTCCTCAGGAGTGGGGGTCGTTTTAGTTTCCCCGGAAAAGCATGTATTGCCAAGAGCATATTCACTGACCGAACCATGCTCTAATAATGTGGCCGAGTATAATGCATTGATAATCGGACTCAATTTTGCCAAAGAGCTGGGGGTCGAATACCTTGAAGCTTTTGGGGATTCTCAACTGGTAATTAATCAAATACGAGGAGAGTATGAAGTCAGAAATCGAGACCTGATTCCATACCACCAGGTGGCCATCGAGATGGCAAGCTCGTTTGAAGGATTTTTCATCGAGTACGTTCCACGTCTCCAAAACGCATATGCAGATGCATTGGCGGCATTGTCGGTATCCTTGGCTCAACCTCCCGAGACGGAGCAATTAATTACAGTGAGGACCCACCAGCTTATTGTTCCAATCTATGATTCGAACGCTAAGGAAGCATACTCAACAGGAGTTGAACCCGAAGTTCGAGATTGGCGTTTTTCCATTATCGACTACGTCCTACATGGTATATTGCCTAAAGATGTAAGAGAAAGGGAATCGATTCGGCGAAGAGCGCCGAGATTTTACTACAACGCCACAGCGCAAATGTTGTATCGACGATCATATGATGGTCTTTTACTCCGTTGTCTATCTGGCAAAGAAGCGGAACAAGCACTTAAAGAGGCGCATGATGGAATATGCGGTGCACATCAACCCGGTCCCAAACTCTGTGACCGACTTAGGAGAATCGGGTATTATTGGCCAACTCTGGTAAAAGACGCAGTCGACTACGCATGACGATGTGAAGTATGTCAGTTACATGCGAATTATATGCACCAGCCTCCTGAGTATTTACACCCATCGGTGACATCATGGCCATTCGAAACTTGGGGCATGGATATCTTAGGTCCTATTTTCCCACCTTCGGTTAAAGGAGACCGTTTCATTTTGGCAATCACCGATTATTTCTCAAAATGGGCAGAAGCAGTTCCACTTAGAGAAGTAAAGACGAGTAATGTTATCAAGTTTATCAAACACCATATCATATATCGGTATGGTGTTCCCAGGCGAATAGTACACGATAATGGTCCTCAATTCGTGAGCAACGCATTCATCAAATTCTACGGCAAGTTCGGGATTAAGGACGTTTCATCGACGGCCTATAATCCCACAGTTAACGGATTGGCCGAAGCTTTTAACAAGACTATCATCAAAATTCTGGCAAAATTGGTAAAAACCAATAAACGAGATTGGGACGAAAAACTCGGTGAAGCCCTGTGGGCTTATCATACAACTGTCCGTACGCCCACCTGAACAACCCCGTATGCCTTAACATATGGATGTGAAGCTATTCTTCCATTGGAAATACAGATTCCTTCCCTCCGTATCGCTCTCGCAACAGGAATGACGACGGAAGAACATCATCAGAAACGTCTGGAGGAGTTAGAGATGTTAGATGAAAAGCGCTTGGAAGCTCAGCAACAGATCGAGTTTTATCAAGCTAGAATTTCCCGGGCTTTTGATAAAAGGGTCCGACGCCGAAGTTTTAAAGAAGGAGATCTGGTTCTTGCTGCTCGAAGACCTATGATTCTCACTTCTAAGAAGAAAGGAAAATTTGAACCTAAATGGGAAGGGCCGTTTGTGATAGAAACAGTCTATTCAAACGGTGCATATCGCCTGGTTACCCAAGATGGCAGCAAATTAATGATGCCAATAAATGGAAAGTTCCTGAAAAAGTATTACCCGTAATACGTTCAGGATAACCTATGTAAAATGGGAAGTTCCTGGAAAATCCTATACGGGATATTTCAGGATAACCCGATATCAGTTGATTATCCTAAATGGAAACTGATCATGTGAATAGTCTATTCTTAATCGTGATAAAAATGATTAAGATTCTCTTACCGCTTTTGTTGAGATGAGATTTAATGACAATTAATCTTTCCTCACGAAACCCTGTAATGCAATCATGGAAGGGGAAACTCAATGATTCGTAGCCCCGCACCATGAAACCCCCACCGATCAGATCGACCAATGGTCATCGGTCTGTATCAGTCGACAAGTTATTTCATGTCGAATTCTTATATTTGAAATCAAAATTTCCCACCGAGTAGTTCATGCAAATCAACAAACTCATTGTTATTTGTACCCTACTCCTATTCATCACTTGGTCAAACCTTACTACAGTTAGGACCAAAGCCAAAATCCCCTCTCGATTCGTTCCATGAACGAGAGGTCCACAAATTGAGTGATCAAACCTTTAAACAGTTAGGATCATCTCAAAACCCCCACTTGGTCAAACCTTCCTATAGTTAGGACCAAACCCAAAATCCCCTCTCGATTCGTTCCATGAACGAGAGATCCACAAACTGAATGATCAAACCTTATGACAGTTAGGATTATTCAAATCAATCCGAATTCTCCGAGTGGAGATCCCACTTTGAGTTTCTTTTGCACCAGGAGATAGAATATAAAATTCTTCCTCTCCGATTCTGGGTTTATCTCTACCAACAAACAAGAGACCAGGAGACGGAATATGAGATTATTCCCCTCCAATTCTGGGTTTATCTCTACCAACAAACAAGAGACCATGAGACGGAATACGAAATTATTCCCCTCCAATTCTGGGTTTATCTCTACCAACAAACAAGAGACCAGGAGACGGAATATGAAATTATTCCCTTCCAATTCCAGGTTTATCTCTACCAACAAACAAGAGATTGAGAGCTGGAATATCCAATTCCTTCTTCACAAACTTGGGTTCGTTTTCATACATAGAAAATGTTACCTACTCACACTTTAAAATCCATGTCATTCACGCATGGGGGATGTTATCTCTATCCCTTATTAGAGATAAGTCTACATCTAACACATGTAGCCTACATATTCAATATTGTAGTTCAAAGTCTAAAAGAGTTTAAGTCTTTTACCCCAACGTTATATGTGAAACGGACTTAGATAATTCACATATTAGCCCGATTTAAACAGTAATCGGTAAAGGCATATCAAATCCGTTGATGGCTGAGGGTTTGCCAAAAATCCTATAAGTATTATGGTTATTTATTCTAAACAAGAATGAGTAATCATAATAAAATCTCAATGAGCAAAAGGCTTCGTTATATTGATAGAAAGCGTTCAAGCATAGATATAAAAATACATGTTCTTCAATTACAAAAGTTTATATTGACGAATCTGATCTTCTAGTTTTGAAAGCTCTACCGCATAAGCCTGTTCAAGCTCAGCGGTCAGCTTAACTTTGAAGGCTTCTTCGTCAACACTCTGAAGTTCGACGACCTCTCGTTCCTTCTCAGCAAGTCTCTTATCCTGAATATTCAATTGCTGAAACAGGTTTTCTTCAATTTGAGTTGTCTTCGTCAACTCGGACTCCAAAATTTCACGAGCATCCTTAGCTTTTGCAAGTTGTTCTTCTAGGCGGTCTATTTCAGCTTGGTTAGACTCTAAATACCGTTGTAGATCGACCTTAGCCTGTGTTCTCTTGGCGACATGCACCCTAAGCTGATGACTGTGGACTCTTAGCTTTTGGAGCTCGGAGTTAGCAGATTTTTGAGAATCGCGCCACACTTGCAACCTGGAGTCCATGTGAGAGGCGATATAGGAGGGTACGCCTTTGGTGCGGAGATCCTTCTGAAGTTCAACATGTTGTTTCAAGTCAACCGAATAAGCGTTGATCGAATCAGCTAACTCACCATATCCTTCCTCTCTGATTTCCGATATGTAGCGATCAAGAGGCCTCTTAAAATTCTCAAAAGGTGATCCTTTGAAGAGAATGCGATCGACCATGGTATTTAAAAAGGAGATAAAGCCTTGGAAATCAGAACAGATGATAGCTTTATCCGGATCTTCATCAGCCAATAATGTTTGAATGCGGTCTGATAAGGAGGAAGAAGAAGTTGTGATGAGGACAAATAAGTCAGTACAAGATATATGTACATACATAAAAGCGATCTGAAACATGCTAAATTTAACGGAAGAACCTTCAGCAGGACCCGGCTTGTCCAATGGGGGTAGTCTGATCTCCTGAACAGTCAAAGCTGGTCCAGGAATGGCAGTTTTTGATGCACCAGCTATGTCAGAAGATTCTTTAATTTCAATCTTAGAAGACTTTGGGTCCAAATTGAGAGCCTCCTCAGGGGAAGATTCTACAAACAAAAAAATCACAATGAGCATAATGGAGTGTGGAACAGAAATTTGAGACAAATGAGGGGTAAAACTCACCAATTCCAGGCATAACATCAGCCGACGTACCAACTTCTTCAGTTGGTCTCGCTTTTGTGGCAACTGGACTGATTTGAGGGGTGACAGTGACTTCTATCATCATGGGGTCTATAGGAGTAGCAGGTTGAGATTCAGAAATAGATGATTGAAGGTCAACTTCAGTTCCTGCCCATGATGAGTGATCACGATCCCCAGGTTGATCGTAAGTTCCAGCAATTATAGCTGTATCAGCTCTGGTAACTGGTCCTATAATTCGAACATTTACACGATTAATCAAGTAAGGAAATATATGATAAAGAGTTTGCAGAACAGAAGCCTTACTCTCAGAAGAACCTGCTTCTGTTAAACCAGCTCCAACTGCTGATTCTGTAGCTACACCAGTAGCTCTCCCCGACAACAAATCGGAGATTTGCTGATGGTCGTCCTCTGAGATGTCCATATTAAAGTCGAACTCTGTAAAATCGTCGACTTTAGGGGTATGGGTAGTCTCTCCTTCAGGTGGTGCGCTCATTATGACATCTACAGGATGCGTTGAGTCATAAATAATATATGAATCTAAATGAAGTTGTTCGAGACGAAGATTAACTTTACCTTCGTTGATCGAGACGGATTCAGGAGCCTTACCACTGGCACCCACTTCTTTTAGTTTAACTAAAAGAATACAAAGCGCACAAGTCGTTAGAGGAGGTACACGTCCCGACTCATTCATTTCTTGGAATTCTCTTCCGAGTGGGGATAGATCAGTACCTGAGTCTTGAGCCGGTAGGTTGATGTCTGAAGTCGGTGGAACACCAGCTACTTCATCCCTCAGAGCATCCTGCATCTGTTGAACGAAACTGGGCTCCTCAGTTTCCAGACCGTCAGGAGAAGCAGCATCAGCCCAAAATTCTCCCTCTTCATGACTCCCTGCAAGGATTGAGTATAAAATAAACCCGATAAGAGCAAATGGGTGAAAGTAAAGACGAATTTTTACCTTGTTCTGCGGAAGAAGCACTATGATCAGACGTCTCCTCTACAGCGGGAAGATGAACACGCGGCTTAGAGGCGGATTTCTTTTGTCTTTTCAGTGGACGCGCTTCATCCTTGACTCTAGATCCTTCATGACGATGCTTAGTGCGTAATTCAGTTATGGGAGGGATCTGAGTTTGAGCTTGAGCGAGAGGTCGACATCTTTGCCGAAGAGTAAGAGGCACTGTATCTTCCTCATCCTCTTCATCGCCACTAAGGACTTCCACCGTCATCCGATTGGGGTGAGTCATAACGACTCTTTCTCTCTTTCTTCTCAGAGCATCTGGTGGTTGAGTAGGCGCGGTAGACGGACGCACAAGTCCCCTCTCAAAGAATGAATCAGGGAGACCAGCTATTTCATCAGAATTCGAGTCGGTCTCGCCCGCCTCCTCAGAAGTCTCCGTTTCCTCGGAGTCAAATTCTTCTTCGCTACCAGTTGAGCGGGCCGGTTCTTTTCCTTTCCTCGATGATTCTGCGACCTCTTTCTTTTGGGGCGAAGTCATAACTTCATGGGTCGCTCTTCTTGAGTGCCGCGGGGCTGTCTCTTCGTCTAAGTCCGGCATTCTCCTATATCGAGTGATGATATTGGTAGCGAGCAACCACTTACAAAATAAGAATGTCATCCGTAGAGGCGGCGCTTCCAAAGGAAGATCGAACTCGGCGCTTGTGTAGCCGGCGATACTCCAGAACCAAGCTCTCGCTCCGTCGATAAGTCCTCCACGAAAGCTAAGATGACGATTCGGGTTACCGACGTATATTTGATCATAGCCGAATTGGCGAGCAAATCGACATGGAAGATAGGGTTCAATGAGACAAGTATCTTTCACCCTGAACAATAGATATCCAGGTCGAATGTTCATCAACCACCTGAAGCACCCGATATCCAAGATAATACGATTCTGCCTTGGGTCTTCAGCATCCAATAAAGTCGTGTTGTATGTGCCGGAGAACTGAGGGAAGCAGGGGAAGAACTCCCAACACTTATGAATTTTGAACTGCCTGGTGATGTCCGCCCATCGATGCTTAACCCATTTACAACCCTCAAGGGTCTGCAATAGAGGAAGACTAGGATCCACCACTTCAAGAGCCTCCATCAAATCTGCCCGATGAAGTATCAACCAGGTCATCAGGTAGGTATATGGTAATTCCAACTTCGGAGCGGATTGTAAAACCCCGAAAATTTCTATAGTATATATATGTATATATATGTGTGAATTATCAATAGTAAATAATTCCTTTGTGATGAATAACCATATAAATATAAGATATATATATATGTTTATCAGTATTTGGGAACCCAGCATGTGTTTACAAGTGAGAGAAATCGAGTGGTATATGGCCAGTAGGTGAAATGCCCATCAGAAGGCATTTTTGTGCTGATCGGTCGACCGACGCGGTCGACCGGTGCGGTCGACCGACCAGCGATCAGAGAGCTTCTAGGTTTATTTTCATTGCGGTTTTGGTTTCGGGTCTTTTGGGTTTCGGGTCGGGTTGGGGAGTTGGCATATATACCAACTCAACCCAGGAGGGCCTCTCTCCACCTCAGGCTCTAAACCCTAGCCCCCATCTCTCAAATCTCAAACCCTAGCTGATCCTGGTGCTTAGGAGAAAACCTGGAGGGTTCGTTCAGCGGGATCTTTGGATTTCGGCATAGAGGATCAATCTCCTGCAGATCCAGGGCTTTCATCAGCACCCAAGGCGAGTAATTTCTCGCCCAACCCCCACCCTTTTCAATTTAACGTCAAGAACTGAGTTTTATTGGATTTTATTGAGCCAAATTCGTATTTTTTGAATAACTAATAGATTATTATGACATAGGAATATGGATTTGGGATTTTATCTGTTTTAAAAACTCACCAACGTTTTCTGTTAACAGATCTAGATCTGAGAATATTAAAAACCCTGCTTTTATTTGTTAACGGTGATTTAAATCATGTTTATTCATTTATGGGATCTTGGTGGCAAAGTTTTAAAGGTTATAATCGCGTTTTTACTGATCTATAACATTTCACAAAAATCTGGGTTTTGGTTTAGCAATTTTGTTCCAGGTTTCGAGCTGACAGAAACCCAGACTTGGGTTTCTGTCCGCTCGGCGGTCGACCGGATCGGTCGACCGCTGAGCTCGTTTTGGGGCTCCGGTCGACCGCGGCGTTCTGCCGGTCGACCGCGACATTTTATCGGTCGACCGCGACGTTCTGTCGGTCGACTGATAAGTCGCAGCGGGCGACTGCTAGGCCCGTATCAGAGATCGGTCGACCGGATCGGTCGACCGCCGACTCTTCTGTTGCACTTTTCCAGTTTTGGTGTATTTGAGTAATTTTACTCATATTCGGAGTTTTGTCTGGATTATCTGACCTGGTTACTAGTCCCACTATGTGTCCATGCATGATAGATGACTTGAGAGTATAAATTCGGGACATATGCACCGAATTGGTTATGAATTTGATAAGTAGACTTCACTACATGTATCGTAGCGATATTTTACTATTTCCACAGTCCTTGTGTTGGACTATATTCCACTTCAGTCCTCGTGTTGGACTATGATCCCTAAAGTCCTTGTGTTGGACTATAATCCCTAAAGTCCTCGCGTTGGACTAAAATCCCTAAAGTCCTCGTGTTGGACTATAATCCCTTAAAGTCCTCGTGTTGGACTATATTCCACTTCAGTCCTCGTGTTGGACATTGCCGCTTATTCCATGAGATTTAAAACTGAACTATATATATATACGGTTTCGGATATAGTTCTTGACCCTGCACGTGACTATTATACAGCAGTCCACGACGTGATAATTATATAGGATTTTGGTTTTGACACTTATGTAGAAATAACATGATATTCATGTTGGCTATTTCATAGCTCTGTAATTATACTCTGGTGTTTGTTGTTTTTCTTCTATTTTGTTACAGTACTAGAACCTTGGGTTTAGTATTTAGGAGTTTATATATTTGAGATATAAGGTATATACATGAGGGTTTCCTTGTTTGGATTATTTCACTCGACGTACCTATTCTCGTGTTATAAACCTCTAAATACTAAAACCCTCCTTAGTGAGATCAACGATTTTAGATCTATTATATATTATCTGTATTTTCTTATACAACGAGCCCTTTTTCCCTTGGGGTTAGTTGTGATGTTACTCGCTAGCGCTTTGACGCTCGTTGTCCCTCCCCCTTTCAGGTCATGAGCCAGGAGCACGGAGTGCCGTAGGTTGATAGCGATGCACTTTAGTGTCAGCTGTCTACTTTAGATATATTTTTCGTTTGAGCTCCACTGTAGACTTTTTGGTTTAGACATTTGAGAGTTATTCTAGAAGTTGTAAAGGCTGTGTGCCTTATTTCCTTTACTCAGACTTATTGTATTTGAGACTTGTTAAGAACTCCAGTTTATTCATTTCAGACTTTGGTTTTGTACTTCAGTTTATTTTGTTGGTGAGATGTGTTATGTCCTATCATTTCATCCAGTATTGTCGATTTACCTTTTTACTTGCTTTGTACTTACACCTGTTGTTGATTCCACTAGAGAGATAGTAGTTGTGATGGTGAAACGTGTTATTGCACGGTGTGGTGCATGGTAGGTTTGACATTTCTGGTTTCACCTCGGACTGCAGCCTTGTGTGAACCCAGGGGCGTCACAGTTGGTATCAGAGCTCTAGTTCCAGTATCCTTAGGATCATCCTGTGTCGAGTCGTGGAGCTAGGATAGAGTTTCTTAGGGTTCATGTATAGAGTCCGAAAGGATTTCCTAGTATGAGTGAGGACGATATATGCGTATATCTCAAAATTTGAAATTTTTTTATGGCAACTATTTTATATAGATTCAAAGTATTTGTGTGAATACTATATGTTGTGAAAAATTTCAATGTGATACGCTATTTATAAAAGTTTATTTTTGGACTCATGAAATTTTTTTTCTTACCATCAGGAGAGAGATGGCAGGACGAGGTAGGCCCCGTATCAGGAGAGCTAGCCAGGCAGAGTCACAGCAGACTCCACCTGAGCAGCAGCCAGCTCAGCCCGAGCCGCAACAGGCTCCTCAGTATCTGGTGGACCTTATGGCTCCTCTTATCGCTCGGATGACAGCTATTGAGGAGTTGGTGACGACTCATATAGCACCACCACCACCACCATCAGTAGTTGAAACCGCCATTTCTCAAGAAAATGGGGCGGCTAAGCTTCAGAAAGACATGGAAGGGTACCCCGGAGACAAGGGTAAGAACAAGAGACATTGGTCTGAACTTCAACAGCAGCAGCAGGGCCCTCATAAGAAGGGACCCCAGCAGGAGCAGAGAGCGCATCAGCAGCGCAAGTTCCGGGGATCTTGTTTTAACTGTCGCAAGGTCGGACACAAGGCATTAGAGTGCCGCAATGCACCAACGAGAGCTCAGAAGGGATATGGTCCGAATCAACAGCAGCGGAAGACTGAGGGGCAGGTTCTAGCAGTTCAGGAGGTTCCCCAGGGGCAGATTGCCCCATATTCTCCAGTACCAGCGGCAGAGCAGTCTTCATCCACCTGCAGAGTATATGCAGTAGTTCCACATGATAATGGAGCATGCAGATCAGTTGTGGAGGGTACGTCCCTCATAAATCCTTTTCCCACCCGTATTCTTTTCGATTTGGGAGTTTCGTGTCCTTTCATTTCGTACGCTTTTATGCCTAGACTACAAATCATAGCTCAGCCTCTAGACATTCCATTAATGGTTTCTATCCCTTTAGGTGGGGTATCGCTTCTGGAGAGCGTTTGTAGGATGTGTATTATTAGTCTAGGTGAGTCAGAGTTTGTCATAGATTTGATAGTGTTGCATATGTCCGAGTTTGATATCAACCATGGTATGGATTGGTGGTCTTCCTACCATATTAGTATTGACTGCTTTGCGAAGACAGTCAAGTTGCGAGTATCCGATGGGTCCGAGATGATTGTAGCAACCTCTCAGAGCAACCGTTTTGCGGAGTTGTTTCTGGCGTACATCGAGGAGGTGATGCGACGGGATCTGAGTATTGATTTATTGGAGACTAGAGTTGTCTCAGAGTATCAGGATGTCTTTCAGGACATACCTGAGGTACCTCCTGTGTGAGAGGTCGAGTTCTGTATTGAGTTACAGCCGGGCACAGCCCTGATATCCCGCGTACCCTATCGCATGGAACCAGCTGAGATGAGGGAGCTTCAGACCCAGTTAGACGAGTTGTTAGCTTAGGGTTTTATTTGTAGGAGTTATTTCTCCGTGGGGCGCACCGGTCCTCTTCATGAAGAAGAAGGACGGTAATATGAGATTGTGTATTGATCATAGAGAGCTGAACAAGGTCACTATCCGGAATAGGTACTCATTACCAAGGATTGATGACTTGTTCAATTAGTTGCATAGAGCGTAGTATTTCTCGAAGTTTGATCTTTGTTCTGGTTATCGTAGTTGCGGATTCGGGAGATGGATTTTCCCAAAGCCATTTTCCTAATTTTATGTGAATCTTTAGAGTTTCTAGTCAGGCCATTTGGGTTGACTAATGCACCGTCGTATTTATGAATGTGATGAACCGAGTTTTTCCATCCCTTCATGGGCCAGTTTGATATTCTCATATTTTCGAGATCGGAGGCAGCACATGAGTAGCATTGCAGACTCTTCAGGAGCATCAGTTATATGCCAAGTTTAGTAAATGCGGGTTTTGGTTTTCAGAAGTCAGATTTGTTAGCCACGTCAACAGCAAAGAGGGCATAGCAGTGAATCCGGCTAAGTTTACAGCAATTCTTGATTTGGAACCGCTAAAGACGGTGATAGAGATTCGAAGCTTCTTGGTTTAACTGGTTATTATGGGGAGTTCATCCAGGACTTCTCGAAGATTTCGACGCCACTAACACGTCTTACGAAGAAGGGTGTACAGTTCATTTGGAACACGGAGTGCCAGAAGGCCTTTGATACTTTAAAGACTAAGTTAACTACAACGTCGGTTTTGACTATTCCGAGCAACGATAGGACGTACGTTGTTTACACAGATGCATCATTGGCAGGTTTAGGAGGCATCTTGATGTAGACTCAGAGGGTAGAGGCATACATCTCATAACCATTTAGGGTGTATGAGCAGAACTACCCCACTCATGACTTGGAGCTAGCAGCAGTGGTGTTTGCACTGAAGTCATGGAGGCACTACTTGTATGGAGTGCAGTTTGAGCTGTTCACAGACCATCAGAGTCTGAAGTATCTCTTTTCTCAGAAGGAACTCAATCAGAGGCAGAGGAGGTGGATTGAGTTTATCAAGGACTACGAGTTCGCGATCCAGTATCACCCGGGAAAGGCGAACGTCGTAGCAGATGCTTTCAGTAGGAAGCATCGACATCGGGTTGCGGCTTTGAGGTGTTCACTGTATAGAGACCTTACCCCTCTGAGCCAGTTTGATTTTAGACCCGAGATTGGAGGAACCAGTGCATTCTTGGGAGCTATGTCAGTGCAGCCATCTTAGAGTGACAGGGTTGTCAGAGCTCAGTTGGGAGACTCCTGGATTCAAATCCGAAAGGAGGAGATTTCCAAAGAGCCTAAGACTGATTGGACCATTGGAGAAGATGGAGGTCTACGGATGAAGGGTAGATTGGTTATGCCAGCCAGTGCAGAGCTGAAGAAAGAGTTATTTGATGAGGCGCACCGTACCCGGTACACAGTACATCCAGGGACTACCAAGATGTACAAGGACCTGAAGAGGCGATTCTGGTGGAGTGGTATGCGGAGAGAGATTGCAGATTATGTGGCTAGATGTTTCACCTGTCAGCAGGTGAAGGCAGAGCATCAGAGACCGGCGGGAACACTTCAGCCTTTACCCATTCCAGAATGGAAGCGGGCAGACATCTCTATGGATTTTATTGTGGGGTTGCCGAAGTTGAAGAAGGGGAATGATTCTGTGTGGGTGATAGTGGACCGATTGACAAAGTCAGCCCATTTCATCCCGGTGAGGACCACTTATACAGCTGAGACTTATGCGAGGATCTTCATTCGGGAGATAGTTTGACTCCACGGAGTTCCAGACACGATCGTGTCGGACCGAGGATCGGTGTTCACTTCACATTTTTGGAGGAGTTTCCAGGACTCATTCGGCAGCACACTATCTTATAGCAGTGTATTCCACCCCCAGACGGATGGCCAGACGGAGAGGGTGAATCAGGTGTTGGAGGACATGTTGCGGGCATGTGTCATTGACTTCCAAGGCAGTTGGGAGGATCATATTCCACTGGTAGAGTTCGCTTATAACAATAGTTATCAAGCGACGATCGGTATGGCCCCGTATGAGGCATTGTACGGGAGACCTTGTAGATCACCGATATGTTGGGCCGAGCCGGAGGACAGCTTGATGCTTTGGCCAGAGCTAGTGAGGCAGACTACTGAGAATGTAGCCTTGATCAGGGAGCGGATTTTAGCCGCTCAGAGCCGGCAGAAGAGCTATGCAGATAAGAGGCGAAGACCACTAGAGTTTCAGATTGGAGATTTGGTTATGCTTAAGGTATCGCCTATGAAAGGCGTGCAGCGATTCGGGAGGCGAGGAAAGCTTGCACCGAGATATATTGGACCTTTTCAGATTCTAGAGCGCATTGGAGCCGTGTCATACAGACTAGATCTTCCCGCATCTATGTCTAGTATACACAATGTGTTCCATATTTCTATGCTCAAGAAGCATTTGCACGATGAGGAGCAGCAGCGAGTATTGGATGCACCGGAGATCGAACTTCGGGATGATTTGACCACTATTGAGATTCCGGTTTGTATTCTTGCCAGAGAGGACAAGAGGCTTAGGAACAAGGTAATTCCCTTGGTAAAAGTTCAGTGGAACCGAGGAGGCATTGAGGAGATTTCTTGGGAGCGCGAAGAGGACATGCGTCGTGACTACCCACACTTGATTGAACAGGTAAATAAAATTTTGTTTTGATTTCATGTCTTAACTTATGTGCATACCCTTGGTTATGTTTACATTTAACACTATAATGAGAACACTTTCGCTTAATTTTTAATCTTTTGGAACACATGGTATATGTATGGGGGGTTCCTTGTTTGGATTTTTCACCCGATGTACTAGTTCCACTAGATTAGGATTTGAAGATTTGAACGAGAATATTATCATTTTTAGATCGTTAAGGTTATATAAGAGTTCATATTGCAAAGTTCGTATGATTTTCGAATTTCGAGGACGAAATTCTTTTAAGGGGGGAAGAATGTAAAACCCCGAAAATTTCTATAGTATATATATGTATATATATGTG
>BQKN01000400.1:0-12931 GCA_022839385.1 Asparagus kiusianus | reverse complement strand
ATATATATATATATATATATATATATATATATATATATCAGAAAATTTAATTTCTCACCTCCAGTGTATTATGATTGGGAATTTTTTTTGTAATGTCGTTCTTCAGATAACAACCTAATTCGAGAGTAGATCTTGATTGTTTTTCCTACAAATTTATAATTTACTAGAAGATTCTAAAATGCATCAATAATCATCAAAACTCACTGCAAAACCAAAAGAATAGTCAAATATTTTTTGCCAAGTTTCTATAGCTTCCACCATTTATTTGGTTTACTACATAAGTGGTAGATCAGCCTGCTTCCCGTTGTTGCAGTGTTGATCTAAAATTAACATCCATTCATATAATTATAGCAAGAAAAACGTAGATAGAAGGAAATCGTCTATTAAGTTTCCTGCAAATCTAGTTTTTTTCCCGCTAAGAAACCACAAATTGCATCCTAAAGTTTGAAACTAGTAATGGAACAATTATACTACGCAAATTTAATAGGTTTTAAAGCATTCAAATAAACAGACGGTGTTGAGTTAATAACTATGGTTAGTCAAGCTACCTGAAACAGTTCTTTTATGGATATTTGTGCACGCGCGTGTTGGTGTGTGTCACAATACAATAATAATGGGTGATAACTTTCTTTGGAATGAAATTAATTAGCTACTTATAGTAGTTTCAAATATGGATTTGTGCCCCTCTTTGGAATTGAGAAGGAAAGCAAAAGTTTGGGTTTTGATGTGTCTTTTGACTATTTACTATTTAAATTTCATGGACATTAATCAGAGGAAATATTGACGCATGTCTTAAACTGAAAACTAGATTATTAGTTAGTGATTACTATTTACTCCAATTTAAATTTCATGGACATTAATCAGAGGAAGTATTGACGCATGTCTTAAAACTCAAAACTAGATTATTAGTTAGTTATTACTATTTACTCCAAGTTAAATTTCATGGACATTAATCAGAAGAAGTATTGACGCATGTCTTAAAACTAAAAGCTAGATTATTAGTTTAGACAAAGTTCAGTAACTTTCACCTAAAAAGTCCTTTTTTCATAGTCAGCTACCTGCTTTTATCCAATTTATTGTTTATTGTCTAAGACGCGGTGGATAGATTTTGTTTGCCAATGGGGAACAATCGTCACTAGGGCATTTGTAAAACTAATTAGATCCTTTGCTTAACTTCGTGTATAGGTCTCTTTGCTTCTCATGTTGCTAATACTTGATCATGCTTGATGACTTGTTCTATTCTCTCCTCTCCTATTCACCTTCAATAAATGTTGATTGACCTTACAGTGAACTACCATTAAAGTTTTTATGGTACTGCATTATTTTGCACATAGTTTTCTTGTTGACGAGAAATTTAAACCTAATACATTAGAGGGTTGTTGCTCATAGAGGTTTGACATCTCATTGATCGCAGTTGAAATTTTTTTCTGATTATAGAGTTTCTTTCAGCATCATTCTAAAAGTCTGTGATGGATGGCGAGCCTAACAATTTGAATTTTCATTTCTTGCATGTGTTCGCTTGTTGCTTATCATTAATTATCTCACTTTAGTTTTTTATTTTTTATTTTTAATCTCACTTTAGTTCTTACATTTTTCTTGAAATTCTAGGTATTTCATTTAATTCCTACCGTTCAATTAGGGAATGCCCATCTTTAGTTTAATTTTATGTGTTATCAACCATTAAAGGCTATACTGTGAGCATATGTGTCCTAGGGGATAATGCCCATTAAAAGAGTTCTCTAAGAAGTTTGTAGGGTTGTCACCTAGGCTAATGTGGACAACTAAAAATACACTTAGGAAGCTATAAACTAACGAATATGGGCTCTCTTGATGGATTAATCTTGCACAGCGTTTCCTAATAACTGTGTTTTACGGCCCTTTATGCGAAGGCAACACAAAGTGTAGCAAGACAATCAAATTTTAAAGGATTTGATGGTTATGTGCTGGTGGCGCATTTTGTTAAATAAGCTACAAGACATAAAGGGTGGGGAGACCCACCCATCTAATGTGACTAACAAGGTGCACTTCACCAGGTGTGCATCTCTTGGTAACTCATTCAGCAAATTGAGCTTCCGCCTCATACCTATTATTTCTATATTGAAACCTGTTATCATGCTGTACAATCAAATTTGTCCTTTGATGAATTACATTAACAATAGAGAATATCTAGTTGTCAGTCATCACATAGATTGACAATAACAAGTGCAAAATAGTTGTTATGTTTTTTCACTTTTATATAAAGCATAATGTAAAAGAACCTTAACATTTAAATACCATAAATGCAACTTATCCAATCGTGCTTGTCATTTTACAATTTTTTGCAATAACTTGAACATATGGCATAAATGAATATTCCTTTATTGGTTTGTATTTGACTTGGTAGAAACATACTAATAATACAATTATTCTATGATTGTTCCCAGGGGGACTATCGTACAAAATTTAGTACTTCAAACCTAAGGTTAAAATTCTGAGAAATATCTTAATTTGAATTGCTCTACCTTCACTGTTAATAAGTCTAATCATCAATGCTTTTGTAAGTTACAAAATACGTAAAAATCCTCTGTAAAATAATAAAATCTCCGAGTAATCATGCTGCAGAAGATAAGGTAATGCAACTATATATTGTTCATAAAGCATGTAATACCCGCTGGATGTTGTCACATTCTGGTGAACATCCTATTGAATATAGTCAGGCAAGCTAAACATTATTCATAAGTCATGCTTTTGTTTTCAAAAAGACCAGACAGAGAAGACACGGGAAGCACGATATTCACCAGTAATAAGAAAAGGCATAAACCTTGGATCACTTGTCCTTGTGCTCTTTGTTCCTCTTTGGATAGAAACGTCTGGCCCACAGGTGCTTCCCTCCTGTCATGAACTTTACCTTTTGATTTCCGTTTAAGACACGGTGGACTGTGGCTAGTGAATAGAAAGAAACATGTGCAAACAGAGGGGGCTTGCTCCCTTTTGGCTTCTGAAGTTTCACTGCTTCCACATCTCCATAATTCCTTCACAAGTTCAAGCGAAATTGATTTCAAATTATTGCTACGAAAAGGATCTCAAAATTAGATTTTTATTAGGATCTATATTTCGTGTATATGCATAGATATATAGAACTAAATGTTAAATTTACTAATTTCTGGCCACGTAGCTACCTAAGCTTCAGGTATCTTGGTTTTTTTTAAAGCTCTTGATAAAAATATCCTTTTCCTGTGGGATCATATATGTGTGCTGTATCTTTATCATCCATTTGGTTACTTGTCAGTTCATCAAGTAAACTCTATCTCCCCTATCCTTAGAGAAATTTATATAGGTATATTCTTATTGAGGAACATTAAGAGGAAATAATGAAGAAGAAGGAAGATTGATTGCGATACAATTCCCTTACACAAAGATCACTGATAACCAGATTTCATATTGGAAGAAGATAATAACGAGTTCATCTGCTGCACGTTTCAGTTACATTCAGGCGTCTCTTTTTCTTATTGATCTTTACTATGCTAAGCAGTTCATTTCTATGTAGATTGTCAGTTCTATTGTTCGTAAGCTCTCCAGAAGTTTCCAAACATTTCCTGATCTATGAACTATGTTATTGACAATAAAGGAGATAGGATTATTGAAAGAATCGAGCAAACATGGAGCACATCCTAATTTTTGGATATAACATCTTGGAGAACTTTAAGGGGGGACTATTTGGTAATTATAATGAGATAAATATTGCTTATTCTGGAATTGTTTCTCCAGCATATTTCTATCCATTGATTTCTATAATATCTATAATCAAGCTCTGAATGCCTCACCTGACGAACTAAGGAAATACATAGCTTCTGCTAAAAAGTAACCTATAATTATTCTAGACTACAGAGAATGTTAGTTACATAGTTGAAAACAACTGCTGTTAGAAGATTTTGCATCTAAAACAGTTAAATTACAGCTTTCCTTTACATGATTAAGGAGTCTTCAAAATCACTATTTAGTTAGTCATCAAATTGGTTTGTGTTCGTAAATGTGTTGTATAGATGTACATTTAGTTAGTTAGGACTTAAGAATCAGCAAAGGTCTCACACCCTCTTTTTGCTTAATCAAATAGAAATTGTGGAGATAACTGATGACAAGGAATCAAGGATATAGCTAACAAATATTAAAAAGTATGATAACAGAGATCGGTTGCTTTTGCAATAGCAAAATCACGAAGTTCTTGTGGGTGGGGGTGGGGGGGGGGGGGGGGGGGGCAGCAATAGACGAATAGGATTTCTGCACAATTTGTTTTCTTATCATCAGTTATCTCGAAAACTACTAGTTTGCATGCTTGTATGTGTTGCTTATGATTTGCATCTTTCTGAAATGATATTTTCTCCCTATAAATGTATGTTTACAAATTTTTATGTTGCAAAAACTTTGTATTGCATTAGAACGCGATCAAGAAGGCAAAGGTGGCGTGATAAATATATAGATTTGCTATCCCAATCTTTTCTTTTTGTGTAACACAATTGCACGGTGTAAGCAATGATATACTACTATATGAAAATATAACAGTATTGTTGCATCCATCAATAGTTGTGTAACGACAAAAGAAGAAATCTCCAAGCTCCATCTTTTTTTTAACTCAACTGCCATAATCATGATTACTGATTAGCTTTGATGCATTAGTGATCTATTATATAAATCAATGTGACAATGTTCTTACATATCATGATAGCATGACAAAAAATATCCAAAAAATATCCAAAAAATTCACTATGGAAAACAAAAGAACTTAATGCTACATTAGACTATTTTATGTTATGAACTACGAGGAGTTTTATAGAAGAACATGGATTAGTTAATAATCATAGCAATGCATCTCGTAGTAAATAAACAGTAGGATGTAGATATCTGAGTGCTTTTAGTTCAACAAATCAAATTATTAGCTTGATAGAATTAACTAGGAAAAAAATGACTACCAGTTTTACCTCATAAAGAAACTGTGAAGTTCCTCCTCGGTTAGAGGGTATCCATTGGAGAAAGTTACAAAAAGAGTGCGTTCCTCACGTGGAATGTTGTCTTGCGGCACATGATTAGGTTGATCCTGATGGTCCCCAGAATCCATAATCGAATCAGCGTTCCTCCCACCATAGTACTGTGGAAAAGGCCTTACCATCTCACTCATTAGTAGGTTAAAAGGATACCCTGATAATATTTGCCTTTCAACCTCCATGATACTTGGAATATTATTATCCCGTTTCTCTCTAACATCTCTACTAGACCCCTCTCCATGAGGGATATAAGGCTGAACATTAGGATGAGATCTAAGAACAGCCGAATTTGGAATGTTGGTACCTTGATTGAGGCTAGTTTGGCTCATCTTATAAACCAACATTTCCATATGATCTCTAAGTTTAGCATCATGTTCAGCTTTCCACCTAATATCCCCTAAAACCTGGTGACAAACATGATTAAGATAGTAAATGATTCCACCAACAGCTTCTCTATGGAAGTGATGGCTTGGGTGGTCAGGTGGAACATCGAAGCGAAGGGCTTCGACGAAAGTTTGACCAACTATTGTGATAGCCTGCAAGGTGCCATCATCCAAAGAATTGACACGATGAATAACATCAATTTGACCCCGCTCTTCTAGCCAAAGCCAAAAGGCAATGACCTCCATGCACAGATTTGAATCCATCCCAAGGGCTAGGACCATGCGGGCGTATAGGTGACGCTCCATAGAATGGTAAGAGTGGATGGCGGAGACGGGGAGTTTTTTGGTAGTGGTGGATGGGGAATCCATGGATGGAATGATTGATTTGACTTGATTCTGATTCAAAGAAGGGGGAGAGCGAGAGGGGAGAGTGGTGGGAGGTGGGTTGCATGTACAAATATAGTGGTGGAAGTGCATTGTTAGAGAAAGATACACTCCCCCTTAGAAGGGCAAAATGGAAATAACTTACAGTTTGGGAGGATGTTTGCAAAATTAGGATTTAATGCTTGACACATCTACATACGTTCTTCCTTTCTTTGAGAAAAGTTTGTAATCTAGCAGGGAGGGGATTGAGAATAAAACCTCTTGCAAAACAGAGGACGCTTTACCTCATTCTTCATTTTGGTTTTTTTCCAATGCAATTCATACACACGTCTACATCTGTTCATACAGGATGTACATGGTCGTGCCTATATTGTGTCATGGACTAGGGATACGTGCACTATTATTATTATTCAATTCTTTATACTATGTCTTTAGTGAACTAGTGATACAAATTTGACACACAACCATTTATATGTGTTACGAACAAGTTATCTATGGACATTGATAATTATATGTTTAAACTAGATCCACGTTGATGCTTCTTAAAAGTAAATAATTATGTATCCAAATGTACTACTTGATTCAAATGTATCCAAAGTCAAACAGGCATATGTACAGTGCCCAATGGCGATTGTAATGTGATAATGGCAAGGTACATCAATGACATATTCATGATATTAATATCCAAATATACTACTTGGTGATTCTAATGTATCAAGATCCATTATATCAATGACATGGTCATGATATCCAATGATAAGCCGATAACTGATACAGCCAAGGGTTGCCTCCTACCAAGTTTAATATGAATGATATGGTTGATGCAGACCATTTAATTGGAGTAAAAATGTCTAGAGATCATTTAAAGAGGATTCTTGAACTCTCACTAGTAACATACACAAGGAAGATCCGTGGATCCTAATTCAAACTTTAGACTTATCACGGACAGCTGTACAATTAGCCTGAATATTATCTGCAAAACAAACATCAGCAGAAGTAGTTTGAACACGTTTATTGTTCGAATGCTATAGGAAGCTCGATGCATGTATTGTAGGGCACTTGTTCTGATATCTCATTTGTTGTACTGTTCAACCCATAACAATGTAATCTAGGACTTGCTTCTGTAAAGTTGTGAAGAGGATAACGCACTATCTTTAAGGTATCTGACACTCACTACCTTGCTTTGCAAGTCTATTTTTTCAAAAGATATGCTGATGACAGCATGGCAACCATTATGTTGCTTGGGTACTTGACTTCCATTATGAAGCCATACCTGTACCCGTACTCGACACATTTGGTGTAGTTATCGAACTTTGACACTTGGATATTTCTTGGATATATGCATAATTTATGAATCAATTGTATAAAACATGTTTTAATTAAAAACTCTTGTCATACACTTCTTGGACGTAGAACTTACACTTCATATTCCCTTCTTGAAACTAGTTGGACATGGATTGAGTTCATTTCAGCCCTTTTCCAATTTAGAAGTACGATTTTAAAGAGTCTTGGACATCAAGATAAAAAACGAGCGACTTTCTAATTTATTATCTACATTATAAAATAAATATAGAAAAATAACATGTTATAGAATTTTCATAACACATGAATGAGAAAACAGTATTGATCTCATGTAAATTTTTAATTTTAGTATGTGTGTGACCCTGTACACGATCTTTCATAAATTTGCGACGTCCCTGACCCATAACTATGTTTGTGTAACATATAGGAACCTTGATGAGTGCATATATATAAATCTGCATAGACGTTATTGCTGGAAGATGGTGCCATCTATTGGAGCAACAAGAAACACACCTCTTCCATCGGTGCAGAGTATCGGTCAGCTCTGTATCCTCACGAGAGAAATATTCTATATGCTTCAGATTGAGCAATGTAATAAAATTCTTGAAGAATACTGTAAAAAAAAGACCAATCAAGATCATGATCCATTTTGTCCAATAAAGATGTCAAGATACAGTCTTAGAATATATGCTGGTGAAGTACGCGATTGCAGATCGGAACTTTTCTGTTGAATATTTAGAACTCATATTAGAACTATTGATATGCTTAGGTGGTAGATGCACTGTATATTCTATTAAATACATTTGACCACTCTATGTATATCTTGATGATTTTTATTTTGGTTGCAACTTAATGACATACTTTTGTTGAGACATGCTTTCGTTTAAAAGGAGTAATGCATAATGGATTCTCTAGGTTCATTGTATCGCTATGTTCAGAATGTTTGACCATATTACTGCCGTTTGATTGCAGCATTGGTTGGAGGGTTTAGATTCACTGTACCACTATATTTGACCTTTTAACTGGGGCTTGATTTTAGGATTGTTTGGATGCTATTCTTAAAATTGAAGGCTAATTGTATGTGTACTTGTTTAGAAATTATTTTATAAATTATTCATGGGTTTCATAGAGTGAAGAGAAATTATTGGTGAATTGTATAGTTTCCCTACAATCAAGGATGTAGAGGATCCCATTGTCTCCCAAAGTCAAATGATTAAAGATTTTAAGAAAAACATGCCCAGGGTCATGCATGACATGTCTTGTGTCAGGCCTGTCTATGCCTGACCACAGGCCATGCCAATTGCCAAGCACGGCTCACTTGCCACCACTAAGCCAAAACCAGATATTTGCCTTATCTATTGGAGAATAGATCAATTGTTTATCTGAACAGAGGAGAGTCTCGCAAAATCTCATTCCTTGTTAAAATTTTAAAACTGCGGCTGCTCTTGGTGACTTTTGGTAATAGAAAATTTTGCTAGGTATATCACTCCTTGATGTGGATTATATAACTGCACAGCTGCTTCATTCCTTTGGCAAAATGTGCTCAAATAAGATAGTGCGTGATGCTACCCATTAGCTTACATTGCAACTTGGTCACTCTACACTCTGTGAAGTGCGGTCATATTCATCCAAGGACTGGAATATCACAACTATGAATTAGTCTTGGGCAGATCTTCATCCTCTCATCTTTTAACATGAGATCAGATGATTAGGGTGGTGGTAGAGTAGCACAACTTGTTTGTTCGGGGGCTTTTATAGGATTGTGACTTGGGAGGAAACGGTAGATAAAACATTGTAGAGAATCTTAGACATACCGAAGAGTACACACACGTCAAAGACCTTGTGTGTTGTGTTTAAGGTAATATTATATACTCCTTTGCAGTCCTCATACTTCCTTACCACCTCTCAGCGTTTATCTATATTTTTTCTTCCAATGCTCTTTGGTGTAAAATTCATATCTATTTCATGGCATATGGAGGTGTCACTGGAAGACACAGCAGGAGTGTATACCTCCCACTTGAGCTAATAGCTGGGTTTCTCAACATCCTTTTAATGGAATTGACTCATGATTACTGTTTTCAGATGGTAAAACAGAGGTGCATAGAGAAGGAGAAGAAAGCTCCCCTTGATATAAAAAAAATACATTTACAATCCTGATGCATGATTTTCTGGCGAATATTGCTGCAGCTGGCAAGAGATTGAACTTGACTCTGTGACAATGCAACTAGAAATGTATAAAGCTTGACCTGCGCCGCCCTTACGATGTCCTCCACATTCGTGCAAGTAAGCTAATCTCTGTTTGGCCTAATGCATCTCAGATACTTGGATTTGAGCATGAATAATTTCTCTGTCGCCTCCATACCAATGTTCATTTCGTCTCTTGTTCACCTGGAATGTCTAAACTTCTCAAATTCTGGTTTTGATGGAACCATACGTCCGGAGCCAGAAACCTGTCAAGCTTGCATTTTCTTTATGTTATGGTGAATATCTTCCTTTTCTGTGCACTCTATACATTGATAACTTCATTAGCTCCTCCACCTCTCTTTTTGTATAACATCTCAACCTCAGTGGGGTCGACCTCCCAAGGTCAGCAGACTTGGTTCATAAATTGAACTTTCCTCCTCTTTCCATGTTGAAATTGAGGAATCTGGACTCTCAATGCTGATAATTACGTCTCATCTCTCCCAGCAGTTGATCTCTCTGCAAGCAAATTTGTATCAGTAATTTCTGGATGGTTCTTTAATGTCTGGAGCTTCAAGTATCTTGTCCTTAGCTGGTAAGAGCTTGTTCTGGCAAGTGGTCAAAGTGGCTTATAAGCCACTTTTGTGACTTATAAGTCACTTTGACATGTTTGGTAAATGACTTATTTCGGCTTGTAAGCCTTTAAAAAATAAGCTGAGGTCTCCTAGCTTATTTTTTGGTGGCTTATAAGCCATAAAGTTTGACCAAGTAAAAGTCTAATATACCCCTCACATTTCACAAAGTTCCAAGCTCCATTCTCTCCAACCAATTAAACGCTTTTTGGTCATTTTGACAATAATTATGGGTTATAAGCAACCCATTTGCCAAACACTCTACTATTAAAAATGGATTATAATCCACTAAATTTACCAAACACTTTGGCTTATAATGCACTTATTTATAATCCATTCGTGGATTATAAGCAAGCTAAATTATAACCCAAAATTGCCAAACATGCTCTAAGTTCCATTGCGAGTTACACATATTTCAAGGAATCACGTAAGCTTATGAGTTTTCGATCTTACAAGGAAACCAACTTGGAGTAGATTAATTTTTGCCTGTCAACTTTGTCAATGATCCAATTCCAAGCAGTCTGTGGAACCTTGGCCACTTGAGGCATCTTGATTTGTCAGACAACCAAATATTAGGAAATTTTCTGGAGAAGCTGGGAAGTAACAGTCATCTGGGCTATCTGGATATGTCCTCTAATAACCATTGTTTTAAATATCCCCGACATGGCCCGATATATCCCCCGATATATCCTTTTACAGCGCTTGCCGCAACCGATATGGTCTTTAAATATCCTTTACCGCTTTTTGGCTATTTTGAGTGATAAATTCCCAATATGACCGATATATTAGCCGATATGTGGACCAATTTATCTTTTTATATAGCTTGTTGCAAAATAATATACCGTATTTGGAATTTTTGGCCGAGATATCAAGATTTCCCCATTATATCAAATAACATTTTGCCCTAAAAAAACAGATCGAATGTTACAAGGTTGCTTTGCACTTTTGTTTGTTTTAGAAGGTTGATTAGTGATCCTAAACATATATTATTCATATTTTGTATGCTTAAATTTTATTACATATGTTGAGATTACATTTTAATGAATTATACTATGTATGCAAACATTCATTACGACATTCCGATATTTACCACATATCCCCGATATTTCCCCGATATCCGCAATCCGATATGAATTTTGGCCATCCGATATTTCTCCGATATCCGATATTTAAAACCTTGCTAATAACTTAATTTGGGAGATGCCGAGCAACATAGGAACGTCCACAATCTGATTGCACTTCATCTTTGGAGAAACAAAGTTAGTGGGAAGATACCTAGCACAGTAACACCCTGAGAAACCTTGTTAAGTTCGAATGCTTCAGACATCTCAACTAATCTACCATTTGAAGACTCTGCATTTATATCAAAACAAAATCAATGGATGTTCACCTTGCAAGGTGATTGCACTTCACCTTGCAAGATATGCCATATGAAGACTCTGCACTTATATCAAAACAACATCAATGGATGTTCACCAAAAGCTTTTTTAAACAACTACGACTTGGAAGAGCTGGACTTCTCAAAACAATCCGATACATGGTGAAATGCCTAACCTGAACTCTTCAATACTCTGGCACTTGGATACATTCAACAATCCGTTGTCTACTACTTTTTCCTTCAAATTAATGCTAGCAAGGCCATCAAGGTTCTGTCATATAATCTTTTTACTGGCAAAATACCATTATTTTTTGCTCAATCTACCCATGTTCGAACATGTAGACCCTTCAGACAATAGTTCAACGGGAGACTTCCTGTGTGCCAAAATAGGTTATCACAACTTTGGAATTATTGATCTATCAGGCAACGTATTTTTTGATCTATGCCCGATTCAATTGGTAGAGGTTGTTCATATTGAAGATAATGAGAGAGGCTCGACTAAGGTGATTTTGTTATGTGCAATGGAGACCTCATAGTACATCGGCTAGAAAAAGTATTTTAAGGGGGTAAAAGATTTAGAGGTAGACCTAGGAAAATTTGGTTGGAAGCAACTAAGAAGGATATGTTAATGGATTAAGTTAATGGAGGAGATGACTCATAACAGAACGGAATCAATGAATACGATTTATGTAGCCAATCCTAGATATTTAGGATAAAGGTTTTATTGTTGTTGTTGTTGTTGTATTCACGATTCCATGGGATTTCTTGGTAATGTCCAATCTTTAATCTTGGGAAGCAATAGCCTCTTTGAGAATCCCTTGGTCCTTGAAGCAGGGTAAGCAACTGGTCACTCTTGATTTTGAGGAAATATATTTTCTGAATCTCTCCAAATTTGTGCGAGTGTGTGCAACTATCAGCCTTTCATCTGTCCTCCTGGATCTTTCAGATAACAATCTCATAGAAAAATTGTCCATCTTCTTCGTGAATTTCAGTGTGTTGTCAGCTCTCACAAGCATAGAGTTATCGGCAATTGTCTTTCTGGAGAGATCTCAAATGAACTTTCACAACTTCTTGGATTGTATTTTCTGAATCTTTCACAAAACCATTTGATAGCAAATACCCACAATATTGGCGCAGTGAGGCAGCTACGGTCACTTGATCTGTAAATAAGTAGTCTATCGGGAAAAAATTCTTCTAGCATGCCTAAACTGATTCCCGCGAGTAATCCAATAACAATTTATCGGGAAACATTCCATCAGGCAATCAGTTTTTGAGCTTCAACAATCCCTCTATTTGTAATGGCAGTCAAAATCTCTATTGATTGCCCACTGCAAGATCAGTTAACTGATCAGAAAGAAGAAGAAGAAGAGCATGAAGATGGATCTGAAATGTGGAGGTTTGTGTTGCTTCCATGGTTGATTTATAAGTGGTTTCTGGGCATTGGTCAGTATTATAATGATCAAACGATTGATAGTATGCATATTTCTGCTCTATCAAGAAATTTACGTGATTCGTTCTATGTGAAATTTATAATGAACATGGCAAGATTGAAAGATTGAAGCATAGCATGCTAAAGAACAACACCTGCTGCGAGATACTGTAATAGAAGTCAATTATTCTTTTTATTTATTTATTTATTATTATTTTTAATTC
>BQKN01000397.1:0-18722 GCA_022839385.1 Asparagus kiusianus | reverse complement strand
GTTCTTTATCTTTCTCGGCGATTGGTTTGATTTCTCGAGGCACAACACTGATTTGTTTAGACTTATTATTTATAAGATTGGCATCCACGTTGTTAGGGATATAAATAGGATTGTTTTAGGGTTTCTAACGAATCAGATTGTATTTTTAAAGGAGACTGAGAGAAGATAAATTCTAATCAAGTGATTAGGGTTTAGAGAGAATAGAGAGTTTGTTCTTTATTCTAGTGAGATTGTGAGAGTAAGATTTTGTAATATTTGATTCTTCATAATCTAGAGAAGATATTTTCCTTCACCAATTGAATTGTTCTTGTGTTTTCTATCGTCTTCTTCTCAACCCATCTTTGATAATTCCGCGATCAAGAGTGCTCGCACTGCGACTCGTATCACTGCTAGCTTTCAAAATTCTAAAATTGTCTCAAACACGACAAAATGTGCCCATTGAGTATACATGTGAAAGGATCCTTTGAAAAGGATCCTTTGACATAAGACGGTGTGCCATATAAAAAAATTTAAATAAAAAAAGGAAAAGACCCTCCCATGGCATTAAGGGCTAAATCCCGGGCTTTAGATGGTCATATATATTCTGCAGTTGAAGTAAATATTTTTGTGAGAAAATGATGTACCAGAATTCATTCCATAATTTATTGTTGTGTGGCCTCGTAACGTAATATGTATTTTAATTAGATAAGGTTTCTGCAAATTTTAGTTCTCAAGTATGTATATTAGTCAACCAGTAAAAATAATCGGATCAGCAAATCAAGATATAAAGATAAAATGAAGAACAAGCCTCCCATGCTGTTAAAATTAGGAGCAAGCTTCCTCTATTTAATCGAGTCCTGTAGAAAACTCCTAAAATCTATGGCATTTGGAAGGCAACCCATTTTGATATTATCCAAATTTTACCAAAAAAAAGGACCCTTTTCTATTTAAGATTACCCCTACAATAGGTTGATTTTCTGCCAAATCAAACATAGGGGTTTCCTGCAAAACCAGACAAAATAAAGGAGATTTCTCTAAAATTCAATAGATTATGGGGTCACTACCAAGCCTTGACAAGAGTGTCACTAGTTCATGTACCTGGATATGCATATATATACTTCTTGTGTTGAGCAGCCATTACTAAGCCATCTTCTGTCCACGCTGTAATCTCAAGAACATCATGAGGGAAACTCTCCTTATCAATGACAAGGCTATGATATCTCCCAGCAACAAAAGGACTGTGACAATAAATAAAAGTGTCAATAGTATTTGTATTATCAGTTTAAGATGGATGCACAATCCAAAAATGTTGTTAACAACACGGAGTTGTTGCAGCAATATGGAAGATTTTTTCCATCTTAATAATGTCATATTTTACTCCTGTTGTCATTAAACTTGTTTCTAACCATAGCTATGTCATGATATGTAATATAACAGTCAAGGGCGTATAGTGTCATCAAGTATATAACTAATAGAAATATATGTCTATGTACGTACTATGCACACGTTAAGTATATATTGATGAACATGTGTTTTTTGCCCATGTGCCTCCCTGTGTCGTATTGGTTAACATTTCTTGTGCCTCATGCCCTAAACCACCAGGATACTTTTCATACCAATGTCACATGTCCAGATAATACCAAGTGCTGAGTAGCAATGCTCTGTTAGTTAAATCCAATGAGATGAAAGATCATTTTCAAAATTCACGAGTGAATAGATGAATTGCAAGGATCCACGTCCTGTCATTTCTGTTGATGTACTGGTTTCTGAATCATTTATTTCCTGATTATGATTAAGATGGGTGTCAGGTTCCAATGGAATATCATGAACTGTGCAGGATCCTTTATATGTTCTCATGGAGAGGAAATCTGATACTAGAAATAGAACTCTGTGCATGTAATCTGAATGCATGCTTGCATGACCTTATATGCTAGCAGTGTCACTACATGAAGTTAAACAGGAATGCATATATATAAGTTAATATGAACATCAATTCTTATATAGGACAATATGAAAAACAATATGAAAAATGAAGGATAAGACAAACTTTATGATCGTAAAAAATGTAAAACTAGTAAGCAAAAGGGAAATTGGTGAAGATACTTTCTCTGCTAACAATAAATCAAGAAAACATCCTCTGAAAGAAGTGCATTGCTGTAAACTGTGGTAAATGTTAAAATGTAGCGTGGACAATCTTACTTTGATAAGCCACTAAATAAGCTGTCTTCTTGATTTTCATCATAGTACACAATGCCATGTTTGCCATGCACAACACCTGAAGGAGCACACACAATTTTTCCTGCAGTTCAGTGAGCCTTAAGCTTAGTCATTTATATTACAGATTTAAGATTGCAACCTGGACAGAGACACCACACAAACCTCCGAAAGCTTCCCCAATGCATTGCAAGCCCATGCAAACTCCAAATAGGGGTATAGAAGGCCCAAGTTCCAAAACAGTTTGCAATGATATCCCTGAATCTTGAGGTGCACCTAGATGACAAAGGACAACAATGCTTATTGCCACTGTAACGTGAAGAAAGTATCTTCATCTTCATGTATGATCAAACACTTACCGGGTCCTGGAGAAATAAGTACACCCCTCGGATTTTTCCTGTAGGAAAAAGTCCAGATTTCTAAATTAAGCAAAACAAATGTACGGTAATCTGATTCTGAGGTCTGTATTAGCACAATTAATGAGTATCTATCAAACAAATAAATTTTTTTAAGTTTACAGCCAAACATGATAATTTACCTTTTCAGTTCTTCCACCGTGAGTTCATCGTTACGGTATACTTCAAAATTAGCCCCAATCTCTCCCATGTACTTCAGGTAGGATGGACAGAGTTAGAATCCAGATAGCTTGGATTTGTATCCATAATCACAAGTAAGAAGTTAAGGTCGATTTTGGTTGGTTTAAATGAGTATCGTATTCCTTCATGTTATTGCATCATCATATCATTTTTTAACATTCAAAGTTTAGTTTATTTACACATCCTAATACATAAATATTAGAGAACATGAAAAGAGACGTTATATTGGGAAAATTTAACAATGTCCATTATAAACTGAAAATTACAAAAATTAACAATGTCCATCATAAACTGAAATTTAAAGTTTGCAGACATTTACTTCTCTGCAACCAGAAACAAGAGCATCAACAAATAATAAAAATTCTTTACACATGAAGACATGTTAATGAATGTTCTTTATACTATTTAAGGAAGATGTGATTTTTACTTAGGGAGTGTTAGTCAATCAGGACAATTTCATGCGAATAAGGATAATTGTTAGAGTGGAACAATATTTGCTAGTGGGACATTTAAGTGGAATAATTAGGAACAATTTTGTGAAGTGAGATATTTTAATAAAATGATGTCGGATAATTTTTGATAGTATATTCATGCATTTTGATGATATGAATACTATATATGTATTTTAACCTTATTATTATTGGTTGAAATTGTTTACTAGAATGTTAATTACTACATCATTTTTGGTTATACTATAAGATATTGGCAATTATTATTACAATATATGTTGTAGTTTTTTTTTGTTTTTTAATTATTATAGTACAAGTCTAAAAATTCCACAATTTTCCGTCATTTTTTGCTCTCCGAGATCTCTTGCCCTCTCTCTCAATTTTATTTTTTAATAAATTATGGATCTGTACTTTATTTACTTCTAAATTAATTATTGGATTATAATATTTGGTAAAGTAAGAAAATATCATAGATGACTAAAAGGAGACGAGATCCAATTTGATGGCATGATCTAATGATGTGACGACCGTGAAGGAAAGAGGTAAAAACAAATAAAATAAATATAAAAAATTAAAAATATGAAAATAAAAAGGAGAATTCTACTTTTTTACCATCTAGTTCCAAGCGAAAACTTGAGATAATTTGAGAGAGTAGAACTCTTATTTTTGTATAGAAAAATGAAAAAAGTGGGATAATTTTATACAATTATCCAATTATCCCAGTTCTAATTTCGCTACAGTTCTAATTAACTAACACTGTAAAATTTTGTTCTAGTTTTAGTTCTACTTGACTAACACAATAAAATTATATCCTAAAAATTATCCTAATTCTAGTTTTGAGTACTATTTGACTAACCCTACCTTAGAGAAAAACTATAATATAGTGACAAGCAAGTCTGGCATCTCTGCTTCTTATTTGTGTAAATTTGTTAATGAGGGAGTAATTCTTGTAGATTTGAAATGAAGCTCTAATTTGAATTTAATGTATAAAAGATATTTGTAATTGCCAATTTTCTTCTTTGTATCTTCAGAAGCATAGCAACAATGGACCCATTCCTAAACTTTTGGGTGTCACCTTATACCAAATGAAAAGAGTATCCATGATGTTGGAAAGAGGCCATCCAAATCCACTTCAAGTACATAAATAAATAATTAACTATTATACAATCTCCTTTTATCATGAAGGATGATCTCTACATGTCTGTAGGTTTCCGAGAAAAAAACACCCCAGTTGCTCCATAACAAGGCAATTAGACGTTCACAAGTTTCTCCTGATAAAATATGTCAGATTTACACCTTATGCATATCAACCTTATTCTTCAGCAATAATTTGTCCAGATCCTTTATTATGGCCTCTTGAGCTTCTTTGAGATCATCCATTAGGTCAATATTGAAAATTCTTCTCTAGATGCGAAGGCTTTGCTCTCATCCAAGTTCCTCTAGAAAACAATACATTTTCTTCTCTACGTCCTCTCCTTCAGCTCCTTCAATACTCTGTCACAGATAATAATACGTCATGCCTAAACTTCTTTTCCCTTATCACCGGTCTACTAGAGTAGGAAACTTCATCTCCATGTGATCAGGGGCGGATCCATAAACTTCAGCCACTAGGGGCAAGACTATTAACTAATATATAGTATTTTTACCAAAAATATTAGACACACCATTACTAACTATGAGTGTCTATTTAAAAAAAATCTGAGGGCCTAGGCGATCAATGGGTAAAACAGTGCAAGGAGATACAGGGGTTTAACACTAAACTAGTATATCGACAAGTGCAAATGCACGTGCAAGTAACAATCAGTTTTTATCTAAACAATTCGCTGCCTTTCATGTTAATTATATTATCTATCATTTAATGTGTACACATGGAATTTCCACTAAAAATGCACAGTGCATAATGTAAATGTTTAAATTAATAAAATAAGTAAAAAAATATATACTTTAACCATCATTTCCATATAAAAATAAATGTAAATTAATATTTTTAATACATCACTAACAAAACTATTTACAAAATTGTGTATGCGATTAGAGTAAACATATTATTGTAGATTTTTACATAAAAGCTAATCTAATTTGAATGGATTTTAGAAAAGAAGTGATGTAATTATTCATTAAATTAGTAGGATGCTAAGCAACCAATTAGTTAAAAAGAAATAGAAATAAGATTTTGTGGTAAGGTTCAAAAAGTTTGCTTTCTTGTGGAGTTGGAGCAAAATTAATGATTGAGGTGATATTTACACACTCATTTAGAAATTTACAAAAAACATAAGGATAGCTACATTAGAGCGGCTTGAGTATAGAAGTAAAAACTGTATGTGTTTAACAAGTATGTTAAAAGTTACACCCATTTAACAAAGTTAAGTCTATCTTATATCTACAGAAATTTATAAGTGAAAGAAGTAGATGTGTGACTAAAGGGTGATAGTAGCATGATATAGATACATTTCATGGGGGTTAGTAGGGGCAATTGCCACCACTACCCCCAGTGTAGATCCATCACTACATGTGACATCGTGATATGATCCCAGCTAGTCTTGGTGTGACTATCTCCAAACTATTGCATAGTTATCAAATGCAGTACCTATCACCATGAACTTTACCTGGGTTATCACCTATCTTGGGATGACTCCGGCCACAAACAAGAAGAAAACTAGCTTTGGCAATTAGGAGCAAGTGTCTTCATCTTTCACTTTGCTTTTCAAGTGGTCTCTAAATGTTTTCAATGTCAAATGTCGAGAAAAAAATCGAACGATCAAAATCCATATTAGGTTGTAGATATCGAGTAAATATTAGGGATATATAGTAAATATCGGAGTGCTACATCAAATGATGTGCATATGTCATACAATATCCTAAAAATGTTATCTAAACATACTTACGAAATCTAAGCATACAAAAATGTGACTAAGATATGTTTAGGATTGCTACAATTGTAGAAACTTACTTTCAGAAAAGAGCCTACTAAGATTTGCTAAAAACGGTAGAAGGATGGAATTTATGTTAAAAGAACATTAGAGAAATTTCGCTAAATTATATTGTTTCGCGACAAAATATATAAAAGGACATCGATTGATATATCAACCCTGTCGAGACATATCATCCAAAAATTTTCTAAAGCTAGCAAAGGATATTGAGACCATATCATTTTGTGGCAAACATTGTTGTAAATAGCGGGAAAAAGGGGGGCAATCGCGACGCGAATAGCGGAAGCAGGCCATCAGCACTACGCTTAAGGCATTAGCGGTGTGCTTAAGCGGTAAAAACTGTTTTGTGTTCGAAAAGCGCGTGTTAGCGCTTAAAAGCGCTTAATGAGAATCACCCCCGGAACCCGACCCATACCCACTAATATTAAACCTCTCCCCTCATTTTGTGTCCTAGCCGCCTCTCCCAGTCTTCCCCACTCCCGTCTGCCTCTCCCAGTCTCCCCCACTCCCCGCCTCTCCCAGCTTCAGCGACGAGTGACGCCAACTTCCAGCGACGCCGTCCAAGTTCCTACTCCCGACGACCGACGACTTCCAGGTTGTATAGCTGGTTTATGGAGGAACAAAGGTCTCATCTCATGCCTGTTGCAGTGCTCAATCTGATAACCCAATACAATCGGGTATGTATAGCTGGTTTTTTATGGCATATGGATTCTTTGTTCTCTTCGTTTTCTCTTTGGCATGGTTTTGGGTTTCTCTGTGCTGGAGCATGTACTGCTGGCCATGGTTTTTTTCTTCCCTAAGAAGTGGCAAATGGCTTTCGGCTTTTTGGAGATTACTGTAATAGGTTTTCCCTTCACTTACTGGGAATGGCGGTTTTTTCCACAACAAAAACATGTAGCAGGGGAGGTATATGGACTTGTCCTCTGCAACAGAAATGAATGAAGAAGTAATTTATAGAATTTTTAGATTTTTATATGATTTTTTTATTATTTAGAATATTTAAATATATTTATATTTGATCGCTATTTGACCGTGCGTTATTTACCGCTTTTTTACCACATAACCCGAAATAGCCTTAGCGGTAACTCGTCGCGACGCGTTGCGATCCGCTATCAGCAACCTTGGTGGTAAACCTTATAAAAGGATACATCGGCTGATAATTAGCTATATTGGAGATGTTTAAAACAAGGAAAAATTGCATTTGGACACCTTAGAAATAGAAATCCAAACAATATAGTCTACCACCTTTTGGAAAAGCATAAATCCCTTACAAGCCAAAGCAATCATGCGTTCGACCCCCTAGTGCCCATGTGAACTTTTGAAAATTCACAAATACACTCCATTGTCTCATGTGAACTAACCCTCTCCATTCCCTCTCATTTTCCTCTCCTTTTTCCTCTCTCATCTCTCCCATGAACTCATTGGACTAGATCTCTTTTTTCTCTATTCTCTTCTTTTTCCCCTCTTTTTTTCCTTCATCTCTCCTATAGACCAATGAACCCTCCCATGAACCCAAGAACCCATTCTTCACCGAGTGATAATGGGATACAAATGAAGGTGTAGGGACGATACGAATGGAGAGTAGAGTGGGGACAAGAGTGCATAAGAAGACAAAGCGGAGGGAGAGATAGATCTTGAGGGGAAAAGTATGGTTTAGGAAGGAGGATAAAGAGAGAAACTTGTTTTTTATTTTATATTTTTATTTATAAAAACTGTTAGAGGAGGCGACTGGAGAACAGAGGGGAAGAGGTAAATGGTGAAGGGAAGATGTGGTAGTTGAGAAAGAAGGAGAAAAAAAGAGATTTGTATTTTTTATGTTGCTATTCAAGAATCATTATCATTGTTCATAGCATTATTACTCTTTGTACATATTATGTTATGTTTGGAATAAAATTATTATATTTGTTCATAAAATTGTTATATATATTTATTATTTAATAATTTTTACCTTTTACGTTTGATCCAGTCCATATTATAAAATGTCAAATTTTGTTCATAAATTATTAACTCTATTCATAACATTGTTACTTTTGTTGATTAATATGTTACCTTTTTATGTTTCAAGCAAGAGTATGCTATAAATTATTACTTTTATTCATAAGTTGTTACATTTGTTTTTTAAACAAGAAAAATTAGCCCGAGTGATGTCGCGAAATTAGTGAGAAAAATTCTAAAAAATGATGGTTAATACATTTAGTTAAAAATGCATCACATATACATTTAATATACCAAACTACAAAATAAGTGGTTTAAAATCAATACAGTTGAATATTTTGGGAGTAGAAGAAATCTTCGTAGTGGGAGGTTTAAAGATTTATTGGAGTAAAACCTTGAGTTCCTCTTCAAAAAAAAATTCCAAATGGAAGTGGGTTTAAAGGAGGATAAAAATTATAGGATTATAAACCCAAAAAAATTCATCTACAGTTTTAGATGTAGTGGCATTAGTACAAAAACGAAAAAGAAATAATGTTTTAAACATTTGGTTTAAAAATAATTGTATTTTAACTACTTAGAATAAAACATACCATAGAAAAAATTATAATTTACACCATATATCAAAATGTCGAAAGACAATGTGAGTTTAATTGTTTAAAATTAATTCGGTGGATGTTCCTTATTCTAAAAATGATTTTGGAAGTGGATGAATTTAAAGTTTGGGGTTTTTTTTCTTCTCTTTTCTTTTTTTTGGGTGGGGGTGTAAATCTTTGGGTTTATAGGAAAGATCCCTTTTGAAAGTGGGTTGGTGTAAAAATAAATGAGGTTAAGGTTTTGAATTTATAGTTAAAAAACCATTTCCTTTACTATACTATGTCACTCTTCTTTCCCAACATTTACCAAAAGTTTCGTCACCAATTTTCTACCATTCATATCTCATTGACCCTACAAATTTCTATGACCAATAGGAGCGAACTGAAAGTGTATTGAAGGGTGAAAGCATTTTTTCAGCAAGTGAGAAAATGATCCACATTACTATGCATGTGAAATACAACGTTTGTTTGCAAAAATAAGTTCACTGAAACTAAAAGGTAAGAATGATGTGGCAATGTCCTTTTATTTATTTATTTAAAATTAACTTTCTAATCTTCAGAAAAATAATTAAATCACCTCTTGCATTACAAACTTGTTTTTAACAAAATATATAACGCATCTTAAATAGGAAGAGGATATATTGCATTTTTTGCAGGCTTTGAATCAGGGCAGAAAAGTTTTTGTTCTATAGCTACAAAGATTTTTATTGAACAAGGATTAACTTACTTATTTGATGGTCATACCAGTGTCTACGAATTGTAGAAAACAAATGGTTTTAGAAAGAAAATGATAAAAAAATGGTACAGAGATAGAAAAGAATATAGAAAAGGGCATGGATCAAATGATAGATTAGAGAATATAATAAGTGGTTATTGCTGCTAAATTTAAAAAAAATGAAATATAATAATAAGTATAGTTCTTTATTTGAGTGGTCCCCACTTTTCTCACTTTTATCTTACTTCAGCACTTTTTTAGGGAAACTTAAACTTGCATTATATTTGATATGGATTTTTCACATTTCACATTCACAACCACTTTCAATTAAACAAATACCAAAAGTGTTAAAATCATTTTAGTTTCACACTTTCAACCTTCACTTTCGTACAAACAAACATCCCCACATCTCAACTTAAAGGTGAAAAAGTAAGTGAGCACAAGACTAAGACAACGGTTCTCCAAATCGCTTTTCAAGCAAGCATATCCATTGCAAATAAATCTTTTAAAATTGAATCTTATTTTTTTTCTTTATTATAAATTTCAGTATCATAACTTTTTTGAGTACTTTTAGCTTTTAATGTATCAATAAACAGTAGCTAGCTAGAGTATTTGGAGTTGTTTAACTGTAGCAAACTACAAATAAACAATAACTCACTATAGTGGTTCTTCCAAAAACTTTAGTAGATAATTCATTGCTATAAACAATGATGAATGATTGATGTGTACTTTGAGTTGAGTGCAACGACAACAGATAGATAATGACAGAGAAAGAAAAGACTAATGGAGCAAGGAGGAGCAAAGTAGAGGAGAGTACATAGCGGAGGAGGCGATAGACGATGATGATGAAGAAATGGAGGCAAGAGAGGAGGAGATGTTACGACAAAGGAGAATAGATGATTGAAGAAAAGAAAGGAGGTGGGATAAGTTGCAACAAAGGAGGGGGTGTAAAGAAACAGAGGTTAAGGTGGGAGGAGAGGCGGAGGAGGATGAGAAGGGGTGGAAGAAAGGGGCAGTCGAAAAGGACATACAGTGGCGACGAAAGAGGAGAGGGGATAGTGGAGGAAAGAGGCGACGAAGGAGGAAAGACAATAACGACAAAGAAGGGGAGGGGGTCGTGGAGGAAGAAAAGCGGCAGTAGTGAAGGAGGACAAAGAGGAGAGGGGTAGTGGAGGATAGAGAGATGGAGGAGGAAATGCAGCGACAGAGGAGGAAAGACGGCGATAGAGAAAGAAGAGGAGAGGTGAAAGCGGAGGAAAATGCAACAATGGAGAAGGAGAGTATGAGTGAGGGAGAGAGTATGAGTGAAGGAGAGAATATGAGATTGGTTGAATATAAGGTTGAAGGTAATTTCGAAAACATATAGTTTAGAGAAGTTTTTTACTTGCCCAAAAAGGTCAAGGTTGTTCAAATTCTCATTTTCAACGAGCCAAATACAATTTTCCCCTAAACAATGCTCCCTCTCATTGTAGAGCACTTCGTAATTGAGACTTGAGCAATGTGTAGTGTTGGGAAACCCCGATAAGAGATCATGTCTAGTGTTTGGGTGTTCTTTTTAGTCATAATTAGACTTCTTGGAAATTTATCGCAGCAATATCTACTTTCCATCTTTAGGTATCGAACACGCATCAATGAGATTTATTTGATACAGAAAGACCAGCTAGCCAACAGTTTTCATGCAAAATTGCACACCACTATAAAAAGGCTATTGTTGGGTGTTATTATTCGTATCGCACATTGGGTGCCAAATATACACGTACATATTATTGGATTTATTTTCTGTATGTCTGCGCCTAAAAAGGGTTTTTATGCCTTTATGAGGAAGATTGGCAGTATCGACAATTATGAATGGTTAACTCAAAATATCCTTATCACGTTAATCAATCAGCTAGACAATAATTATCAACCCTAAGTCGCATATTGTTACCTCTATTGATGTGTGGCTCCCTGTATTGTAGTCTTCGCCTTTATCTTGTTGCTGCATTCCACTCAAATGTCATGCTTCTAGCTTAATATAAGTTTCAAACCTAAAAGATCGACTTCGATCTTACCCACCATGCCACTCTAAGGTTGCACCCTGACCTCAAGCCAATGTCTTATCTTTAGGATGACGTGAACAGTTGAATGTCTACACTTACGTGGGTTAGACTATAGGTCATCATTCAACCTGAATCGGTAAGCCTTCTTGCTATGGTATTGTGTGTGCATATGCTCCAAATGTGTCTTTCAGAAATAGCTTAGATGGAAATACCTAACCCTCAATCAGATGGGTGTAAATATAAATATTTTTAAATAAAAGACACTAGTTTCTTTCCTCTTTATAAGTGAAATGGTACTCCATTCCTATGTTCAAATTCAATACAAAAGATTTAGTTTGTTAATCAATTTATTTTAGTGAGTAAAATGAAAAAAAGTGGACAATATTATATAATTGTTCAAACTTCCTCATCCCGTGAACATCTAATGTCGATTAGAAAATGTCAAAGCACATTATGTTTATGTGCATAACTTACATCATGCACATTGCAAATATGAAGTTTTATTTTCTATTCGGCATTGAGAATAGCATAGTCAAAGTAACACACTGTTAGTTGCACGTAGGGCGTGTTCAGCAACTGAAAAGTAAACAGAAAATAGAAAGTGAAGCGAATCACTTTCTATTTGTCGATTTTTGTTTAGCAACCGGAAAGTGAAAATGTGGAAAGTTGAGGTGGCGGATGACGTGGCATCCATTTAATTAATTTATCTATATTTGGTTTATATGGCAATAAGATAGTGAAAAATAGTCAATTTTAAACTGTTGTTAGCAAATACAGAGTTAAATAGCAATATATGGCAACTATTGTAAGTCAATATTATCTTAAAAATCATACTCCCTTTAAAAGAGGGAGTTGTGGAAAAACTTTCCAAGGACTATATTGCCCCTATTCTCTTTTGATATTACATTCTAATACTAAGTAAACTAAATTAATTATCATTATTAATTTATATTATATGTCACTTTAAGTTTGCATAATTTGATCCCTAGAACTTCCAACATTATTATAAAACTCTGCATCATATTAATTATTACTAATGTATAATAATATATTAATAGATAATTGCATGTCAATAAAGTATTTATCGAAAGAGTAAAAAACATAGAATTGTCCTAAAACTATATCATGAAACTCATATAGAAAAATTACAAAGAGCATTTCTATGTTTAGGAAACAAGACAAAAGGTATAAACATTACATTTTAGAAAACATTAAGATATTTAAGTGCATCAAGGTACGTTATCTAAAATTTTAATAAAGTGCAGCAAGATACAAGTAGAGGTATATAAGTATAATTTTAGTAAACTACAATGTATTTAAGTTTAGTTAAGCCTACAAAAGATTTGAAACTTTTGTTATCCATAAACAATAGTATATGATCCCATTGATAAATAATATTCATCATACAATATGAGACCAAATGCTTAGCTTATATTTATGTAGTAGAAGAGATGTGGAAATATTAAAGCATCATATTTTGAATGAGTCTCAATATTTTGAATTATTTCCTGGAATTATATACTTTGCTTAGAAAACTTTAGAAGAGGCTTCTGAAGGACTACTACAAAGTGTTAGACATCAAATAAATATTGAAAAAATAAAATCCATGATATCGGGTAGCAAAAATCAGGGATATGTGTGTAATACTGGGTGTCATATGAGATAATATTCATACATAACATGACATTATAATATGTAATCTAACATATTAATGAATTTTAAACATAAAAATTTGCATCAAGATATGTGCTTAAGATTTGCGAGACTGGAGTGGAGAGATTTAGGAGAAGAATTGTGACATTTGTGGGTTTTGTGGGTTCCGATTTTATTTTCCAAACACGATCCAGACCCCAACCCACAATCAAATTAAAAATAACATGATTTTCTCGATATCTTCAAAGGGATATATCGACCATATTTTCGATAACAGTCGATATATCAAAAAATCAACAAATAAAAGATAATAATATAAAATATTACTGAGATAAAGTCTTTAACCCGATATATTGGCCTATATAGCAATATATTGGTCGATATTTAATAAAATGCTTATAAGAGCAAATATGTAAATGTTATTTAGATATTAGTTCCTTGATTTTAAATATCCAATGATTCCCACAAATTTTTGAAATTGCTCATAATTTTAGGGAATAATGTTAAATTATTAAAAATTTGAGGGACAATTATAAATAAGCCATATTTAAAAGAAGTGTTAATTTTTTTAAAAACCCTCTCAACTATGGGAATTGTCTTAAAAAACCAACTCAACTGATTCAATTGGACAAACCCCCCTCACTATACGGGGTGTATATATAACCCCTCTCAATTTTTGTATAATTTTAGAAAACACATCTCAACTATAATATATCTCATGAAAACTCCTCTAATCTTTTACAGCTCTGTCAACAAACCTCCTTAACATAGTAACTTTGATATGTGATTTGGATAAAATACTCTCTTGAAGAAAGCAATTTTAATTAAAAAAACCCTCAACCGATAATAAAGGATCACAACCAATTTACAATTCATTTTCCCTCTATATCACCTCTTTTATCTGGCAAAAGTCGAGGTAATTCTTTTATGATTGATTGATATTTTGATCTTTTCAAGTTACGTACTTGTCACATAATAGATAAGACTCAATGATTTGAGAGGTTAGGTTTAAGTGAGAAATATTCATTGGGGTTAAATCAAATTTTTTTAGGCTGAGATAGATTATCTACAAAACACCCAAAACTTGATGGAGATTTACTCGATCTTAAATAGTTTGTCGGGGAGGGGGGTTTCATGCCCTCCATAGTTGAGGGAGTGTTCTAAAATTAACTCTTAAACAAATACACAACTTAAGGCACATGTGATATCAATTTTATAAGAGTGGACTTTATAGCAAATCTATCACTCAATGAACTGGTTTGGGTTATTTGTCCTTAAATTTATCCACACATCAACTCTAAATTTTTTTTACTATAAGAATCTCTAAGAGAAATTTAATATTTATTTGGGATGGATATATGATCCTTCTGATTCTCCTTGTCTTTCATGATTTGTAATAAATTATTTGACAAAGTAAATTAAGTTATCATTTTATATTGTTCACATTCTTATAAGTTTATGAAGCTCATAGTTTGGATATGAGTATTATTGTAGATATTGTATTCTTCTAACTCCTTAAACTAAATTTTTAGATGTTGTTTGACATTGGATAGATATGAATTATTTTGTTAAAATACAATCAATATGAGTGCATAATATGTACAAATCATTCTTAGATTATATTTTATAATTTTCTGAAATTAGAGAGTAATTGTTTTGACAGATCAATTAGTAATTGGAAGTTGTAAAAAGAGTACATCAGATTTTGGAATTGATCACATAATTTATATTTTCTTTCTTGATTGAATTTGCACATTAACTTAGAATATTCTAAAAAAAGTTCTTGAATATCTATAATACTCAATCGCTAGATAAACAACATGAGGAAGTAAATAATAGGTGGAAGTGGTTTTTTATAACTGGACAAAATCCTTAATGACTAGATAAAACCTACCATTTTTCTTAATGAATTCAATAATTTATTTTTTATTAATAATAATAGGTTTTTCCGTATTGGTCCCTTACATCATTAATATTTTGAAATTATACATTCAAATTACTAATTAATCTTAAATCATTAATATTTTAAGGATTTAAACATCACTATTTTTCTAGAAGACAAAATGTTAAAATCACACATGGAAATATCTAAAAAATTTAATATATTATGATAATCATAAAGTTTTTTACAACCATGATAGTAAATAAATAAACTTAAAGTAAATAAATATTTGACCACATACAGTGCACGTGCATTCTACCTAGTTCATGAAGAAATATACATAATTGTTCAAAGAACAGTGAATTAATTTTCTAGACCACGTATTTAAAGAGCTTTGTAGAATTCTAATGATGCTCAAGTACTATTATTCCAATGCATTTGAGCTGCTTTGCGTAGTATTTTATTTGATCTTGGTATTGTCGATTTCTAATGATGCTAAACAATGAGAATAAAGTTTCTCATATGTTAGGCTCTTCTTTAAAAGTAGTAAACTTATATAGGAAGGTGTATGTGGATGCAATCATGTATTATATTTCACCGAAGTCCAAAAGTGGAGGCCATTATGAAATCTCGTGTACAATGTAGTTGGATGAGAAAAGATGCAATCCAAAGGAGGACGAGGAGATTAAAAAATTTTTAAATAAAGACAACCAATTTGAAAAGTGGAAGATGTAAAAGTTAATACAATATTATTTCTTTGCTCCCTTCACTTTTCATCTACTTTCTCCATTTTTTGAAGAAAGTAAAAATGACTAAAAAGCTGATGCGACACCTTTGACTTTCCAATTACTCTCCGAACAATTTTTCACTTTAGCCCTATTTAATTTTTTTATTATTGAAATCGACCCATTTTTTTTATTTACCAAAACCGACCCGATTTCTTGATTAGCAGCTTAATCACCTTCCTAATTAGTCGGGGTTGCCAACCCCGACTATTTAGGAATGTGTTAAACCCTAATTAGAAGCATTAATCTCTAAAAATTAATGTCCTAAATAGTCGGGGTTGGTAACCCCGACTAATTAGGAAGGTGATTAAGCTGCTAATCACGAAATCGGATCGGTTTGATAAATAAAAGAAAAATGGGTCGATTTCAATAAAAAAATTAGAATGGGGCTAAAGTGAAAAATTGTTCTTACTTTCCACTCACATTCCATGTGCCAAACAAGAAAAAAATGGTAAATGGAGTCACTTTCTAAAATTTATCTCACTTTCCATTTACTTTCCGGTTGCCAAACACGCCGTTAGTTATACTCTTTTATTTGTGAATGGATGGGTATCAATTTCACCGGGGACATGCGCAGGGCTATGTTCATAATATTTATGCTTTTATGAAACAATAGATGGAAAATGAACATATTAAAGAAATTGATCGTTTCACGCATAAACATAGAAAAGTACAAGAAATTCAATGGGAAAAAAGGAGTAACAAACCTGACAAAGATTGTAAGTGAAGCTATCATAATTATCAACCACAACGATCGGTTTCTTGTTTCCATCTCTCCTCTCCTCAACCGAAACCGCAGCCTCCTCCATAGCAGCGGCAGCCACCGCCAATCCTCTCCCAAGCTTCCAACTTCGACGCCCAAAACCTTTAAAAAAATAATAAATTTTTAAAAAAAATCAGCAAAGAGAAGCGTAAATCAGTGAAAGCAGCGGTACAGTGATTGAACTCACTCAGATCGATGAGCGCAGTGTTGAATGACGAGATTTGGCGCGGCTTAGCTGGGGTTTTGGGAGAAAGGCGAGGCTTTGGGATTGTGGGGAGCGAGATAAGAGAGGCCATTGGCTAGGTTTGGGAAAAAGAGGGGATTCGATGAGAGAGAGAGATGAGAATGGGTGAACTACGCAGTATATATGAGAAAGCTGTGGCCTCTGGGAGAGGGTCATTGTTACCAGCGAGCGATGTTTCGGGCGCTACGATCTCGCGGGAGGATGCACTCGCTTCTGCTTTTTATGGGAATTGGACGCAGGTGCTTCTCCTCTTGGGATTTTGGGGATCTGATGAGTAAGCTCGATGTATGCATTCCTTTTGGCCATGTTTGGTTCGAAGGAAAGTAAAGGAAAGGAAATGAAAAGAAAGAATAATAGAAACCAATCTTTTTCTTGTTTGGTCCGATAGAAAGTCTCATATATTCTCAGTTATCTTCCCCTTTCCCAACTCAAGCGGAGCGAAAATGAGAGAGAGGGAGAGAAAATCTCACCCGACGTCTCCTTCAAAATTCCTGACTTCATCTCCGACCTCGTCGACTCCAACTTTTTCTCCTCCACCCCCAAAACCCTCTCCTCTCTCCTCCCTCCTTCAACCCGACCCCTAAAACCCTAGCTCTCCTCAATCCAAAGCCTAGGGTTTCCAAAATGCCACTGCCTCCTCCCAAATCCCTCTCGCTTCAGCACCTCCTCGGGCTACAATCCAGCTTTCTCGATCTCGTCGCGACCCCGCCGTCGACGTGGACATCGGCGATCACGAGCAACCTGCTGATATTTCTCGTCGGGTCACCGGTTGTCGTGTCTAGGCTCTCGGCGACGGGGATCGAAGCTGCTCTGGCGTTAGGGATCTTGACATGTAGGGCTTTTGGGGGTTCTGGATGTTAGCTTGACTTGGTCATGGATGACCAAATCAACGTTTGTTTGAGAAGAACGTGGAAAGAAAGTGGGTTTGTTGAGAGAATATCTCTCAAGGGGCGGATCTGAGGGGGTGGAGATAGTGGGGTTAGCCCATATAAAAGGAGAGTCGATCTCCTTCAGAAATCACAACAACGAAAATAAAAAGAAAACTCTTACCTATTATTGGAGCCCCCTCAAAGAAATCCTCTTTCTTCTTCTCTGTTTTTCAATCACTGGTATCAGAGTACTCTCTCTCTCTCTCTCTCTCTCTCTCTCTCTCTCTCCATTTTTCTAGTTCTTGAAGAAGAAGAGCTCTCTATTGAAGAAGAAGAAAAGAAAGCATTCATAATCCAGCAGTCATAGCCATGTCTCAAAGTTTATAGCCGGCCAAGTCATAGCCTACACCCTATTATTTCATAGCCTAAATCCAGCCTCTTGTTTCCTAGCTAGCCTACTTTTCTTTATAAGCCTAGTCTAGCCTATTGATAGCTCATTTGTCAAGACGTTTTCTCATTTTTAAATTCCTACATCTTCCCTACTGTTTATCCAGCCTAGCTTGTTCATAGCCTATTAGGCCTAGTTGTTCAGTACTTTGCAGCCTCCCTTATTATTTCATAGCCTAGTTGTTTCATAACATAGTTTTAACTTACCATTTACTATAACATAGTTTTAACTTGCCATTTACTAGCCTATTGGGCCTTTGCATTTGGGCTTTCTTGACGAGTGGTGTATGCTGTTTTCACACTCCGAGTGAAGGCCTGTTTCACCTATCCAAGTGGAGGACACCGCGCAAAGCTGATTTCACAGAGCAGATCATCTCCTTATCCAGTCAGAAACGACGTCGAAACTTCGACAACAGGTTCTTCGGTCAACACCGCTAAGTGACGACATTGCTTCTATTGGAGCTTCATTTCTCAACTCATAAGAACCAGGTTCATTTTAATTTATTTATTTATTTATCTAACTTTATTTTAGTATAATTGTCAAAATATCAACCTTACACATATTTTAAAATTAAATTTAGTTTTAGTTCTCTACCGAATGGCTAGTAAACTCGTTCTATCAGAACTAG
>BQKN01000396.1:14405-56814 GCA_022839385.1 Asparagus kiusianus | reverse complement strand
GATAAATTGTACACTTATAATTTTGGTACATAATTATGCCGCATCAATTTGTCACACCTCCCGCTGTCTCAGAAAATAAAATAAGTAATTATCTGCGTCAGGACCGCTCATCCGGAACACCTGCATATGAGTCCGATGTCAGTATCGGACCTTTCTTTAGAAATCTGACCGTGAATATGGTTTCAATCGATCACCCGGATGAAGACGCAGGGAATGATGAAGGGTTAATGGAATCGACCAATGACCCCTGGATCAAACGTCTTAATATTTTGTGGGATATGCGATTCGAACAACGCGAACCACCCACCGAAGATAAAGTGGTCCAGGTTAACATGGGAGACGAACATGATTCCAAACCCATTTTCATAGCCGAAGATTTATCATCTTCCGAGAAAGAAGACCTTATATCTCTCATCCGAGAATATATAGATGTCTTTGCTTGGAATTATGAAGACATGCCTGGTCTTGACCCAAAAGTGGCCGTGCACTGTCTTAACATTGATCCGGATGCCAAGCCCGTTAAACAACAACAACGCCGGTTTCGTCCCGAGATCATGGAAGCAATTGAGTCCGAAGTGAAGAAGCTCATTGACTCGGGCTTTGTCAGGGAAGAACAACACCCAGACTGGGTAGCTAACATTGTTCCAGTTCCCAAGAAAAACGGTAAGGTCCGTATATGCATTGATTTTCGTGACCTTAACGCAGCTTGTCCAAAAGATGAATTTCCGCTTCCTATTACGGATGTTATGATCGACAACACTTGCGGATACGAAAGAATGTCTTTCATGGATGGATTCTCTGGGTATAATCAAATCAAGATGCACCCGGACGACGAGAGGCATACTGCATTCAGAACACCGCTGGGAGTGTATTGCTATACAGTGATGCCCTTCGGCCTGAAAAATGCAGGCGCGACTTATCAACGTGCGATGAACACTATCTTCCACGAACATCTGCGTAAGAAGATAGAGTGCTACGTTGATGACATAGCGGTGAAAAGCCAGTGTAAGGATGATCATCTCACAGATCTGAAGATAATGTTCGATATCATGCGAACACATCAGCTGAAGATGAACCCAACAAAATTATTTCTCGGAGTATCAAGTGGAAAATTCCTGGGATTTATTGTCACATCCAAGGGGATTTCTCTGGATCCAGAAAAGGTGCACGCTATTCAAGACATGCCACCGCCGAAGAACCTCAAAGAACTCCGAGGTTTGCAAGGTAGATTAGCCTACATCCGAAGGTTCATATCTAACCTTTCGGGGCGCTGCCAACCTTTCTCGAAGCTCATGAAGAAGGGAGTGTCCTTTGTATGGGATGGGGAATGTCAAAAAGCATTTGAAGAGATCAAGAAATATCTCACACAACCACCGGTTCTCGTGGCCCCTATATCAGGAAAACCATTCCTATTATACGTGAGAGCCATGGAACATTCTTTAGGAGCATTATTGGCCCAGAATGACGACCAGGGCCATGAGCAAGCCATTTACTATTTAAGCAGGACCATGATGGGAGCCGAACATCGGTACAATCCGGTTGAAAAAGAATATATCGCTTTGGTATTCGCGGTTCAAAAGATGCGACATTACCTAGTTGGACAGACAATTCATGTCATATCTAAGGTGAATCCTTTGAGAGTCCTGATGACAAAACCATCGTCTCTGAATTGCCGGCTTGCAAAATGGGCTATTCTTTTGTCACAATACGACATGCAATTTATGCCCCAAAAGGCAGTCAAGGGTCAAGTATTGGCAGATTTCTTGGCCGATCACCCGGTGCTAGGGACATCTAAGTTGTATGAAGAGTTGCCCGACGAAGTCGTCGAAGCTTGTGTTGCTCAAGAATCTACACAAGTGTGGAAACTATTCTTCGACGGCGCGTCTAGAGCAAACCCTCACGGAGCGATTACTGCGGGAGTAGGATTGGTGCTCGTATCGCCTAACGGCCACGTAATCCCAAGAGGATTTTCCTTAATCGAACCGTGTACCAACAATGTAGCTGAGTATAACGCATTATTACTAGGGATGCGGCTTGCCGAAGAACTCAACATTCGGCACCTGGAGGCCTTTGGCGATTCTCAACTCATTGTAAATCAAGTCCGAGGGGAGTACGAAGTACGTCATGAGGACTTAATCCCATACTACTTCGCAGTGCTGAGGCAAGCCAAGCAGTTCGAGGGATTCTTTATCGAATACATTCCAAGAGCCCAGAACGCTTACGCAGATGCTTTGGCTTCATTGGCAACTTCGCTGGCATTACCACCAGGAACCGAAACGACAATTCCAGTCTCAGGACGTGAACTATACTCCTCCAAGATTCCTAAGGAGGAAAGCTCAGACAAGGCATTGGCGGAGGAGGTCTGTACAACCTCCATAGAATTCGAGTCTAGAGATTGGCGATTTCCATATGTTGACTATGTCCTATACGGAATTTTACCCAATGACCCTAAGGAAGCGGCCGGCATTAAACGAAAGGCCCTCCGATTCTATTACGATGCAGTCACTCAGACTCTGTATCGTAAATCCCATGACGGGGTTTTGCTTCGATGTCTTTCTCGAAAGGAAGCAAGGGAAGCTCTTAAAGAAGCCCACGACGGAATGTGCGGAGCTCATCAGCCCGGAGCTAAACTGGGAGATCGCCTCCGGCGAATAGGCTATTATTGGCCGAAGATGTTTTCAGACGCGGTTGACTACGCCAAACGTTGTCACGCGTGCCAAATTCATGGAGATTTTATCCACTAAGCGCCTGGGAACTTACATCCCACATCTGCGTCTTGGCCATTCGAAGAGTGGGGAATGGATATTGTAGGACCAATTTCCCCTCCGACGTCTAAAGGACATCGGTTCATCCTAGCGGTAACTGACTATTTCTCCAAATGGGCGGAGGCAATCCCGTTGAAAGAAGTCAAAACTTCCAACGTAATTAAATTCGTCAAACACCATGTTGTCTACCGTTTCGGAGTCCCGAAGCGGATAGTTCATGACAATGGGACACAATTCGTCAGTTTTGGATTCCAGAGATTTTGTGACAAATTCAGAATCCAGAGCGTTGCATCTACGGCATATTACCCGCCGGCGAATGGTCTTGCAGAAGCCTTCAACAAAACCATCGTGAAACTTCTCAAGAAATTCGTTTCCAAGAGTCGACGTGATTGGGATGAAAGACTCGGCGAATGTTTGTGGGCTTACCGCACAACGGTGAGGACCCCTACGAGAGCTACACCGTTCTCGCTGGTATATGGCTGTGAAGCCGTATTACCACTAGAAATTCAGATTCCTTCTCTGAGAGTCGCTATCACGACGGGGATAACAGAAGAAGAAAAGCATCAACGGCGCCTGCAAGAACTTGAAGCCCTAGATGACAAACGACTTCAAGCTAAGCAGCAGATCGAACTCTATCAAGCTCGGATTTCCAAAGCCTACAATAAAAAGGTTAAGGAACGAACTTTCAAGAAAGGCGATCTGGTCTTGGCCAACAGACGACCCATGGTGATGACACACAAAACCAAAGGGAAGTTCAATCCTAAATGGGAAGGGCCCTTCGTAATAGACTCAGTTTATTCGAACGGAGCATATCGCCTCATCAATCAACAAGGAGACAGGCTCATGATGCCAATCAATGGGAAATTCCTAAAAAGATATTTCCCGTGAATCATGTTGCCCCCTAATCCCCCCGCTAGATTAGGCTGGGGGTTGCCTATTTATAGTGTAACTCTACTTTGTATTTCGTCAAGTTAATACTACACCTCTGACGATTGAAATTTTCTAGAATTGTTTTATAAATGATAATAAAGAGAATTTCGTTTTCATATTGAGTCGACACTACGTTTTTCATTGTCTTGAATCATATTTCAACAAAAGAGATAATGAAAACCAAAATGATATCATTTCCATTCAATATTGTTAATCTGAATACAAAAGTGAAAACAATTGAAAGGAAAATGATACAAATTTATCCCTCCACCAAAAATAGCGCAAACCCTAAACATCGGGGCTCATCAATCTGAAAGACTTGAGTTTAGATTTCAGCGCTGATATATTTTCCTCTCGAGCCTTTCTGATGTCTTTAGTTATCTTGCTCTTGAGCTCCTCTTCACTAGGCGTTGCTTCTGCAAGTTCTCGCCGAAGTTTATCGGCAGCGACAATCTCGTCGCAATAGCATTTGAAGAGTCCATCACAATAACCAGCGAATCCTCTTAAAATCTCCACATCATCAGCTAGCTGAGTGTTTATCTGAGGGACTTCAATACCAGCTCGAGCAAGCTCTGCTGTAGTATCCCGGAGACCCACAGCAAGGTTGCCCATGTCCCTCTGTACTTGGGCATGTTCATCACGCAGGTGAGCAAGACGAGGTTCTGTTTCGGATAAACTCTTCTGAAGAACCTCTTGCTGTTGTGCCTTCGAAGCCTTGGCCTCAGAAAGAGCCCGATCCACTTCTGGGCCTATGTCGTCACGTTGCAGCATGGAGAGGAATTCCAGCTCATATTCCAAGATGATGAGGCTCTCATGACAGTTCTCGGTCCATATTTTATCACCCTGATGCTTGATCTTAGCCAAGCATTCCAGCAAATGAGGTTCAAAAACCTTGTAACTTACGTCCCCGAGACTGACAACGTCAATGGTCCTTTGCATCCAACGTTCCAATTGTTCGATGAGCTCCCTCAGTGTCTCAGAGCTTGGGGGTGGGGCGGTCGGATAAACGAAACAGCCCGCATAATCAGTGCGAGTAGAGGTGTGCGGGGCTTCAGATAAGAATATCTTGACCATTTCTGACGTGGAGCCTAAGATATCCTCTTCCTGCTCACCGATTGTTGCTTCAAGACTTGGAGGAGCGATGGGAAGCGTAATATCCTCTCTATTTTCAGGAGATGCAGCATGCGCTGATCGTATCGCGTCTCCCATCAGCTTGGTCTTCTTTGAATTTTTGGCTACGACAGGCAGCCGTTTACGCATTCTCCTGTCATACTCGGCCTGCTCAGCAGCAGAAAGGGCCTTCTTACCCGATCTCAGAAGACGAGGTTCAGAAGCAGGCACTTTTGGAATTGGTTTTTCTTCGGGAGAGTAAGCAATCGGTGTTTCCTCTTCGATCTCCATAAGAGTTTCTTCCTTAGGAGGCTCGATGGCAGATAAATTTCTAAGAGCTTTAACAGCCCCAGATGCTTCTTGTTTGCAGGATAGATATTCTTCTACCCCCGGCAAACGGGTGCTGGAAGAACGACTCCTCAAACGATACAATTCCCGAATCTCACTTATGCCAGAGGTGTAAATATCATACCCCGTGACTTGGGAAACTTCTTCATACCAGCTGCGGAAATCGGCAACAGTGGAGCAGCCAGGCGGCGAATTGGGTAGAGTGAATTGCGCATGGGTTCCCCCGGCGGAAAAGAAGTACCATGCACGAGCTCCTTCATATAAATTCCCAATATGAGCCAATGCCGGGTTGGGATTGCCAACATAAAGCTGGTCATATCCGAATTGCCTTGCGAACCGAGAAGGCACGTAGGGTTCGATAAAGCACTTCTCCCGCAAGCGGAAGACCAGGTAGCCCAACCTGATCATAAGAAGCCAGTTGAATGTGCCTTCTTCCAAAGAAGACGAACCCTCAAAAAGCAAGTCCATGAAGCGGGCATCCTTCGCGTCAGCTCCGTTAAAATCAGGAGCACAACAGAAAATCCGGTAATTATCCTCCCGAGATAAGGATTGTCGGGCCCTGACTATGTAAGAATGAGTCCACGTGGCCGACTCTAATCTCTGTATGAAGGGGATGTAAGCATCAGCACTCTCCGATACTCCCGTCATCAAGGAGGGGCAATGCAGCACGAACCAGGCCACCAAGTACGTATACGGCACTGGTATGCGTGGCTGGGGGTTCTTCCCGGCTTTCTTCCTGGCAACCTTAACCATCGAGGCGCCGAGCAGGTCAGAGGTTAACATCCTTAGGCCGTTTTGAATGTAGCCGACCATGGCAGTGAGGAGGCTCACGGGTCTCCCATGTGCCAGCAAAACAGCTGGATATACAACCTCAGCCAGGATCGCTTCTATTGGTCTTGACGGCACTACGCACCGTTTCAACCAAACCATAAAGAAGCCTGCAAGTAGAGTCGTGTCAGAAATAGGAATTGTACCCTGGTGGTGGAAACTTTCAAACTCAACACCGGCCTCAAAATCCTCCTCTACATGCTCTGTTTTGTAGATGGCATTAGAAGCCTTAATCCGAGCTTTGGCTTCTTTGGGAGAGATGGCTGCAACACGAGACACGGCTACATCTTTCCGGTTTAAATTCTGAAAGAGGTATTCCGCCCACGTGGTATGCATGATACCTCCTCCACGCATCCCACAGATTTGAGCACATATATGGAAGTGGCACATCAACTCCCAGAAAGTAGCATAAATCTCTGGGTGCGCCAACCTCAACTGAGAAAGCTCTTCGGTAGTAGGGATGAACTCCTCGTAGGGCGTTTTTCCAAGCGGCAATCCTGACACCGCTTGCATCTCATGAAGAGCAAAACCTAACTCTCCTGCAGGTGTGAAAAATGTGCAACTGTCCGAGTTATATTTCTCTAACATAGCAAAGAAATTATGGAAGCTCTGCACAACTCCCCGTCGAGTAGCTAACACGGGAATTGTGAGACCCGATTGAATGAGTGACTCCTTAAGCTCCTCAAGAACGAAGTCAATCATGCGGGTCCACCAACCTCCTTCTCCGGAACAAACCCATCCAGGGGATCTGAACGCTTGGGTAGAAAATTCACCCTGAGTTGCAAGGAGCTGGCGAATGAAAATATTCGCTGGGCGTGGAATCTCCTGAGCCAGTTCCTTCTTCTCAAATAAACCGGGTCTCAATCCCTTGAGCTGCCCTCCGATTTGTGTACGAGCCCGTCGACCAGATCCGAGCGACACATTTTCCTTCTCCTTAACTATGTCAAAAGTCAGACTCCGACGACGGCTTGCATTCAAGAAGTAGGAGAGGGGATACATCCTCTTCATGTTAGGAAGGAAGAAGTAGCGATTATCAATTTTCCACAATAGCTTCGAATTTTCTGCATGTACGAGGTGATCATTGATGGATATGCGATCCCCGAATACGAACGCCGGTTTGGGAAACTGGGCATGACCAGCAGGGCTCTCCATGTCCAAATCAGTAATCAAAACTCTAAGAGTTGAACATCGAGGAGATCTAATCATGTCCATTCTCTCGGAGTCAGCGAAGGTGCAAAGCGGAACTGCGTTTTGAAGACTAAAAGTGTCATTCGCATCAGGTCCGCCAATATACCCAAAATGATGCTCTTGTGAAAGCGGCACGTTCGGTAAAAGCACTGCATAATCAAAAAGCAGATGTTAGCAGCTATAAGCGAGCCGTCGACATAAAGATAGAACCCAAAACACAAAGGGTTAAAGTCTCATGTTAAATCTCCAACGCGAGGGTCGAGCCCCGCGTCAGAAATCTCCAACGCGAGGGTCGAGCCCCGCGTCAGAATTCTCAAACGCAAGGGTCGAATCTCGTGTTAAAAAAAAATTGGAACGCAAGGGTCGGACGCAAAGGGGATCCCAGTCCCGCGTTTTCATCCAGTTAGAACGAGTCATCTTCCTCGTTATCAAGAACCCACTTAGGGTTTTCAGAAAACTTGCCAAAGCAAGTTCTTTTAGTCGGCACCTACCACGATAGGGAGGTTCTTGCGACGGCGGGGATGGCGACGACGTCATAGCACGATCAGGAATACCGCCGGCGCCCTCAACCGACGGTGTTTCGGGAGTCGCTCCGGTGACTTTCTTGGAGCTTGAACCCATCCTCCGCGGCGCCATCAGCACAGTGGATCGGAGGAGGTGTTTTCAAACGAAGAAGACAAAGTCCGTCGGAGATCTCGCCGAAGTCAAACGAGATTTCTCGTTCTTGGAGATAGCCAAAATTTTGAGAGTCAAGTGACTCTTGACATGACCACTCAGGTCTATTTATAACAGCCGTCAAGCTGTTGAGATGGTACGGGATTCTAGGGAAGAATCCCAATCATTCTCAAAACGCGAAGCCCACTATCGCGTTCAAATTTCAAAGGGGCAAGGCCCAGGCCCGCGTCACTAAGGCCTGAACCTCGCGTTCTAAACCTTAAACGCGAAGGTCACCTTAGCGTTATAACTCTTCGATACTTAGCCTCTAAGTTCATGGGTTCTTTTTAACAGAGTGCGTTCAAAACTCTGTATCTCCTCAATCCATCAGGTTAATATTACACCTCAGATGGTCATCATCCTAACAGATATTGAATTTAGTTATTATCACCACCAATATAACTCCTCTGTTAAAATCCACTTATCGATTCTCATTAACAGAACGATAAGTCCTCAAAATCACTCAGATTATTGTCAGATTATTAGCTCTTTCCAACAGGGCCATAAATAACCAGCTTATCAACTCTTCAAATCCTTAGTATCACAATTCATCACTCCGATGATAAAAATAATACTTAGTGATTTTCCCAGCAAGATATAAAAAGGTTTTTATCCCCACAGATGTCATGTTAAAACCACACCTCTGACAAATATCAACTTATCGACTCTCCCCAATAGAGCGATAAGTCCTCAAAATTGCCCCGATCGCAATTTTTCTCATGTCACGTTAAAACTACACCTCTGACAAATATCGACTTATCGACTCTCCCCAATAGAACGATAAGTCCTCAAAATTACCCCGATCGCAATTTTTCTCATGTCACGTTAAAACTACACCTCTGACAAATATCAACTTATCGACTCTCCCTAATAGAGCGATAAGTCCTCAAAATTATCCCAATCGCAATTTTTCTCATGTCACGTTAAAACTACACCTCTGACAAATATCAACTTATCGACTCTCCCCAATAGAGCGATAAGTCCTCAAAATTGTCCAGATCGCAAAATCAATTTATCGACTCTCTTCAATAGAGCGATAAGCCCTCAAAATTGCCCTGATTGCAATATTCCCCTTATCAAGTCAGAATTATATTTCTGGCACTCATGGACTTCTTTCAGTGTTTAACACCAAAATAACACAGGAAGGATTCTGTTTTGCAACTCAATTCTGGGAGAATAATCAAGCATTTATCCCCAGCAGTTAAAAATTTTCTAGAGTTATTTTATGATAGAAGATTTCTGAGTATTCTTTGTAATTTGTTGTTTGAAGTCAAAACATGATAAATGCAAAGAGCACTAAAAGATCAGTATCACTTTTTATTCAAATGCCAAAAGAAAGTGATACAAGACAAACGTGTTCTCATCAGAAGAACATTACAAAAAAAAAACCAAGTTCACTCATGCATCAAATCAAAAGTTGCGAGTTGAGTCTTGAGCTCGGCCAATTCTTTCTCGTGATCAGCCCGCACCATAGCTTCAGCCTTGGCCCGGAGTTCATCCGCACTTGGTACGATGATGGCCGCCACCTTGTTCCTGGCCTCCTCTAGGGCTAAAGCCTGCGAATGATATTCCAAAGCACCATTAGCATCCTGGGTACTGAGGATATTGACAACATCTTCTTCGCGAGAGACTTCAGCCTTTAAGCGCAAGACTTCAGCCTCAGCTTCAGCTTCGACAAGTCTATCACGGAGCGAGTTCAGAGAAGTAGTCGAGCGTTCTAGTTCCTCTCGCTTCTGAATGTTACGCTCACGAAGCTCCGCGACTTGGCGCTCCTTCTCAGTTAAGTCCCGCTCCAGCGATTCCCGTTGTATCACTTCGGCAATTTGAAGATTAGCCAGAGTTGATACAATTTGTGGCTGGAGGTCGCTATGACCCATGGTCTCCAAACGTTGTAATTTCTCCTCCAAACGGAGGATGACTTCTGAGCAGCGCTCGAACCATTGAGGTTCGCCTACACACTTGACCCCGTTCAAGCCCACTTCCAGAAGAGGTCGAAAGGAATTCAAAGTCCCTTGACCATTCATCAGGGACTCAACCACCATCTTCGCAAGAGTGTTTAGATACACCAAAGATACCTGAAGAAACTTAGGTGCATTAGCAAGCCTGACGATCGCACCTGAAGATACTCCTTCAGCAGCTGAGGTTGGTGCGTTAAGACGATGGCTGGTAGGCGATCCCGGTGCCGAAGCTGCAGAAGCAATCGAAATATTCAATTGTGAAGGGCTTGAGGTCAAGGCCATCAATGCCTTCGCTTGAGATGAGCTGGGCCCAGCCTCTGTTGGAGCAAGCGAAATCTTCATCACCGCTTTTGGTGAAGTGGCCACCACAGAAGAGTCATGGAAGGGGTGCTCCGGCAAAGGAGCCGACACCTGCACGACCGACTGTTCCAGAGGAGAAGTCGTAGCGGTAGTTTCAAGTAACGCCACAGACAAAACAGTGATCTCGGGCAATGCTGTAGGTAAAGCAGTTGCCGCAGGGGAGCCAGGTGTATGTTGCTCTTTTGTAGGAGCCGACGCCGACACAGGATCTTGCTCTAAAGAAGCAGCCGAAGTAGTCCCAGGGGTTGGCGAACCTGCACGAAAAAACAGTCGGAATGCGGAAAAAGCGTGCGGGATAAGTCGAAACAAACTAAGCTTACCGGTGAGGTAAAAAGGCGTATAACCAGATGCCTTATCAGACTGAGCCTTAGGAGCATCATCAAAAATGGTTACATCATCCATTGAATCGTGCTCCTCATCTTCTACATCATCACCTGGCACGTTGCCAACTTCAGCACCCTCATCATCTTTTTCTTCGTCAGCTTCACTAACGATCGAGGAGCCTTCATAATCAACTCGTTCCTCATCATCTTGAGCAGCTAAAGATCCAGGAAGACTTGTGCCAACAGCTGGTTTATTCATAAGTCCTGTTGTAGGACTAAGAATTAAGTCACCGGCTTGCGACATTAAGGCAGAAGGGGAAGGAGATGGATTCTCTTCGATATCCCTCTGCCCCAAGATTGGAGACTCAGGGAGGTCCATCACTAGAGCGGATTCTGCATCTGCAGCCATTAATTCATCCTCTTCGTCCTCAGGCGAATGATAAGAAGAAGCACCGCCTGAAAGGGCTGGCCCCTGAGAACGAAGCCCGGTTCTTCGTGGCAGGCCCGCCACAGACGATTCCTGTGGTCCTTCATCTACAGCAGCCCGGATGGCCTCGGCCATTAACTTGGGTTTTTGTTGGCCTCTAGGAGGAGAATCAACCTGTAGTTTCCGACGAATCTGCTTATCATACTTGCCGGCTTCTTCTGCAGAAAGTTTTCTTTTCCCCGATGCTCTCGTAGTGGGAGGCTCAGCCACATGTTGTTCCTCCCTGGGAGCAGGCTCGGCTGTTCGCTCCTCTTCCTGTTCAGCAGGCTGGTTTTCAACGGCTAAGAACTCATCAATCCCTCTTAAACGGGATGTCTTTGACCCCCTCCTTAAAGAATACATGTGCCTAATGTCTTTCAGGCACGATGAATTTATGTTGTAATTGGGAATCTGAGACGCTGCGTGATACCAATTACAGAAGCTTATGGAGGTGTAGGAGTTGGCAGTTTTGTGAGGAAGCCTGAAAACGGCCTTGGTACAACCTGCTACAGAATAATACCAGGCCCTGGCTCCTTCATATAGATTGCCCACAACTGATAGCTGAGAGAGAGGGTTCCCGACGTACACTTGGTCGTACCCAAATTGCCGAGCAAACCTATAAGGTTGGTAGGGCTCGACGAAGCAGTTGACGCCTTGCCGGAAGACTAAGTAGCCTGGCCTAATGGAGAGAAGCCAATGAAAAACACCTCCGTTTAGCTGAGTGAATCCATTAGGGCCTGCTACGTCCTGATATTCCGCGCCATAGATACCGCCCTCAAAATCAGGGAAACATCGGTAGATATGGAAGTTGGTATCTCGCGTTAGGATTTGGCGAATCCTAACCATATACCCCCCTTCCCACTTCGCAGACTCTAGTCTTTGTACGAACGGAGTGAATGAATCTCCCGGTGGAGAAGCTACCGTCATCAACGAAGGGCAGTGGAGCACGTACCAAGCCATCAAGTAAGTATATGGCATTGGCACCCTAGGATTGGGAGTCTTGAAAGCCTTGCGACCCTCGGACTCCACCTCGGTGGTTTCAACAAAGTCCGAAGTCAACTCCCGCAATCCGAATTGTAGACAACCCACCATAGCACTGAGGAGGCTCACAGGCCTCCCATGGGCTAGAAGTACGGCGGGGTAGATCACCTCAACAGCGAGAGCATCGATCGGCCTAGTAGGGACGACGCACCGCTTGAGCCACAGCATCAAATACCCAGCCAAAAGCGCCGTATCAGAGATAGGGAGCAGAGCTTGGTAATGGAAACTCTCGAATTCTGTGTGGGCCGAGAAAACATCTTCCTTGGCCTCATTTGTGTAGTGGGAGGTAGCATCGTCAATCCGGGCTTGGACTTCTTCCAAAGTGCTGGCCGATAATCGGGACACGGAGCCCCCCTTACTGGTCAAGTTCTGGAATAAATATTCCGCCCAAGACACTTGTTTAATGCCGCTTCCGCGGGCCCCCGTCAGTTGCATGCAGATGTGGAAGTGACACATAACTTCCCATAAAGTAGCATAAATTTCAGGGCTGACCTTCTTTAGAAGTTGGAGTTCCGCCGATCCCGGAACAAATTCTTCATACGGCAAATCTCCAAGAAGAAGACCCGAGACTTCGTGCATCTCGTGAAGAGCGAAGCCTAACTCCCCCACAGGAGTGAAGAAAGTGCAAGAATCAGGGTTATACTTCTCCAGTATAGAGAAGAAGTGAAAATGGCTCTGGACAATTCCAAACTTGGTGGCCCGCACAGGTACTTTCAAACCAGCCTGGGAGAGGGGCGCATCCAATTCGTCCAAAACGAACTTGGTCATCCGAGTCCACCACCCTGACACTGGAGAATGAACCCAGCCAGGAGTTCTGAATCCTTGCGCGGGAAACTCCCCTTTCTTCTCTACAAATCTCCTAACAAAAGTCCTCGCCGGACTAGCCACTTCGCCAAGGGGATACTCCTTAGCGAATAAACCTGGTCGCAAAACAGTCACTTGTCGACCATAACCTGCTGAGCGGACTCCATGGAAAGTCAAATTTCCAAGAGCAACTCCGTCTTGATCCTTAACCAAGGGCTAATCCATGTGTCTTGGGACGGATGCGCACTGGAAATAAGATATAGGGAACATTCTCTCCATGTTGGGTAAGAAAAGGTTGCGGTCTCCAACTTTCCGCAGCCACTTGTAGTTTCCGTCATAAGCGGTGTCAGCATTAAAGTCAACAAAGTCCCCGAAGAGGTATTCAGGTTTGACTATTGGCTTACGGTTTGTGTGTTCAAACTTAACATCCGTAACCAATGTCCTAAGAGTTTCGGGAGAAGCTTTCGTGACTAACTCTGCGCGACTCTTATCCTTAATTTTGAAGACTGGGAGTTCTTGGCGCGAGTTGAATGTCATATTCATGTCCACGCCACCTTCATGTCCAAAATGGTGGCGAAAAAGAAGTGGTTCGCTGGTATGACGCACTGCAAAACGAAGAAAAAATCAGCTAAGTCAAAAGCAAAGCTCAGACGCGAAGGTCGAACCTCGCGTCAGAAAAGTCAGACGCGAAGGTCGACACCCGCGTCAACTAAGTTCAGACGCGAAGATCGAACCTCGCGTCAGAAAAGTCAGACGCGAAGGTCGAACCTCTCGTCAAAAATACCAAACGACGGGGTCCAGCCCCGCGTTATCTGAAACGAGTTTCCTCGTTGGATCCAAAGATCAAAACTTGCCGAAGCAAGTTCAACGACCACGAAGGCCATACTTACCACCGATCAAAGGAAGGTGAGGCGGCATGTTCGCCTGAGTGGCAGCACCGTCGACCGGCGCTGATGATGCCGACTCTCGAGCCGCGGCGGCGTCAGATCGGGAAGAACGAGGAGCATCTTTCTTGGGTGCCATGAGATCTCGTCGGAGGAGATGAACAGTTCTTCGCCGGAGGAGAGAACGAAGATTTTCGTTGGAATTTTAAAGAGAGTCGAATGACTCTGATTTGACCTAAAGCGGTCTATTTATAGACAGCTGGACAGGCTGTCAAATCCTAACGAACGGGATTCGAGGTTAGAATCCCGCCTGAACCGACCCTCGCGTTCGGGTCGGTTGAAATTTCAAAACGCTAGGCTCACCCACGCGTTCCAATTCTCAAATGCATAAACTGTTTATGCATTGGACTATTATAATGGCAGCTCTCTGACTACCAAGGCTATGACACGGCCCCAGATAAATAAGAGCTAGCAGCAATCATCAAGGCGACCAAAGCCGAGGAGAAATTGGCGACTCCGCAGGGGAGTCTGTTGAAGAAGCACAGATAGATTACAGTCAACAACATTGAAATTAGCTGGCTCGATCAGACGAAGTGAGTAATCAGTTCACTAGATTTTGGGATCCAAAGTATTCCGAAAATTCGTCTCAGTCAACCGCGAACTTTCAAAAACTTTGGAGGGGGTTCTGTAGGCTGTCTAAAAATCACAATGGGTAGCTGATTAAAACAAGCCCTGATAACGGAAGTCACAATCAAACGACTTCCACGATCACCGCAAACGCGACCTCATTTCTGAGATGATTGATCTTGATGGCTGCGACAACAGCATGATTAATAGAGTTGCTGATGAGCAGTGTAATGATTTTAGAAATAAAAGGTTGGACTTAGTTGGTGAATTGCTTGGTAGAGAGTTGTAGGCAAATATTCGTCTAAAAGACACCATGGATGTTGATTCCCGTCTAAGCTCCTACAACGAAAGCTACAATCAAATAGTTTTCGGGTCGATAAACGAAGAAACTGCGAATGGAGGCCTTTTCACGTAGATCGAGAAGAGTTACAATTCGATGACACTTCCGATAATTGATGGAAACTCTATTCAGCAGTCTTCACAATCTACAGTGAAGGTTACAATTTGACGACTTTCACACTCCACCACAGCTAAAGCGAGGATTACAGAACAACGGTCTTTGCAACACCTTACAGAAGAAGTTACAAGTCAACAAACTTTTTCTAAAACGCGAAAGTCATCTCCGCGTCACAAATATGGAACAGCAGGCGACCCCCGCGTTTCTAAGTCACAAATTAACGTGAGCGACCCTCGCGTTCGTGGGAGTTCGACCCACACCGACCCCCGCATCACCAAGTAGGCGACAAGCCAAAACGTGAGCGACCCTCGCGTTCATCAATGTTCAGCTAACACCCAACCTCGCGTCTCAATCCTAAGACACAAAGTTGGGTTCTGAATGCCAGATTGGGCGTTTGACTTGTTCAAACACAAGTCGAACGGTTCCAGAACCGTTTATCCCACGTTCTGAGGGATTTTCGCCCACGTAGGAGCGGATATAGGGGTCAGTTACAACCCCTTATCCCCCTATAAAAGCTCAACAAACTCAACTGAGTAAAAGGCCGAGGGGTTTGGGGGGCGATTGAAGATCTCAACCACTCAGGTTTCCACAGCAGCAGTGAAATCCTTGGAGATAAGATTTTTGAATCAATCTCAGGAGATCAGATCCGAGAGGATTCTTCGACAACAGATAAAAGCTTGATCATCAACCGAATTTTTGGTTCTAACAACTCTATCTACAGAGTTTTAACTCGTTCAGAGTTCTTAAACTCATTAAAGAGTTACGTATAAAACTTCCTACAGAAGTTCATCGTTCCCACGAGATAATAGTACGGTCGGATCGTCAACGGAGAGCAAATTCAACGCAAGCAATCGAAGGAGGCACTCCATCGCTACTAAGAAGAACCCAGTTTTAAACAAAGGGAAAGAACTAATTTCGTTCTCCCCTCTTTTGTAATCAAGTTGTAATCGAGATCAAAGGAATCAATTCAAATTTTCTTTTATCTTCTTTATTGCAATTTTCCTACATACACTCAACTCTACGTCCTAGGCCCAAAATGCAGAGTTCATTTCTGCGCAGCGCGACCTGTGCGTTCAGCCACCAAAATAGGCCCAACTCTGTGTTTTAAGTCTAAAACGTAGAGTTCGGGCCTTGAACGCTATTTTTCAGCGTTTGACTCGTTCAAAGCACGAACTGAATGGTTTCAAAACCGTTTTTTCCACGATTTGGGGAGCAGTTTAAGGGGGCAGTTACACCCCATTCAGCCCCACTTAGGAGCGAATTAAAGGGGCGGTTACACCCTTTAATCTCCTATAAATAGGAGTAAACTTAACTGAGCTCGGATCCTTTTTTGGAGGCTCTCGGATTGATCCTTCTTGGAGGTTCTCGAATTGATCTCTTTTTTGAGCCTTAGACTTGGCAGCGAAAAGGAGATCTTCGGCTTGGCAGCGAGAAGGAGATCGACATTCATCCTTCAGCAACGTTCAACAACAGGGAGCTTTCATCCTTAGCTATTAACCGATTTTCGGTTCAAATCAACTCTTTTTCAAGAGTTTAAACTCGCTCTGAGTTATCAACTCGTTCAGAGTTTCAAACTTGCCACGCAAGTTCTCCACAACGTCAAATCGTGAGGAGAAGACCACGTTCTAGTGAAACATGATATTCGGATCATCAACGAGAAGCAAACTCGACGCGAGCATTCGAGGGAGGCAGCTCATCGCCACCGTGAAGAACCCAGACTTAAACAAAGGACTTTTGAAATCAGGAAATCCGAATTGTAATTGAGATTGAGAAAATACAAATTAAATATATTTCTTTCATTTTTTTACTACAAATTTTTCACCAAACACCTTATCAGAGCTTGATCGATCCCAACATCAATTGAGGGCAGCTATGAATGAGTTGTCTTCTCAGTTTTAGAATTTTGTCCAAGAATTCAAGAACTCCAAGAATCCAAGCTCACTCGACAAGATGTCAGACCCATCCATAGTTCTTCAACCCAATCGAATCCTCTTAGTCACTATTCACACAATGCTCTATCCTATAACGGAGGAAGTGCTACATCAAGTGTTTTCTCCATATGGGTTTGTAAAGAAGATCGTCACCTTTCATAAGTCAGTTGACTTTCAAGCTCTTATAAAATTCCAATCACAACAAAATGCGATGGAAGCAATGAATTATTGACAATGGCGCAACATTTATGATGGTTGTTGTCAATTAGCCATACAAATTTTCAACCTTAATGATCTTAGCAAGGAGCAGATTCCTCAATCTTTCACAGTCTCTTCAAAATCAACTCAGATTTCTTCTTCCAAGAAAACCCAACAAAAGTGTTCGAAGAAATGCTTCAGTGAGCCGTTGAGATCCACCAAGAACCTGCAGGTGTCTTTGAGGTGTTCATGGAGGTTATCCTCTCTTCCTTCGTTCCAGATTTCAAATGAGACTGTTGATGGCCTTTCTCTTCCTCGAAGGAACCAGAATCGATCACCTGAAATAGATGTTACCAAAAGAATCCATAGAGGTTCTAAGGATTTTAGCCCAGAAATCTTAGGCTCGGGGCTAAGGGATGATCGTCAGATCTTGAGCTCAGAGTCAAGAGAGGACAGAGAAATATCAAGGTCAGGAGCTAAAGAATCAAGCAAGAAGGGTTACGATAATGACCCCATTTCTCAAAATCAAAGAGATACTGATTACAATGGAGAATTTCAGTTATCTCAGAGCTCCATGTTCTTGAAACCCATGAGCTCAAATCCTAAGAAGAGCATTTTGGTCACTGCTAAGAGTTTTTCTCAACAACCCCACTCTATTAATCCCCTGTTCACTCCAATTCTTGATGCCCATGGAGATGTCATGAGAGCAAGGCCTAATTTGGGTACCTTGGTCTCTGATCAGACCCTCAAACAAGAATCTCGCCAAAGTTCAACAACCCATCTCCAAAAAAGAAGAAATCCAAAGCTCAAGAAACCGTCATGGCCATCCTCAAACAAGAGAAAGCCAAAGCTCAAAACCCCACTGTTGGTGGAAAATTTGTAGTAACTAAAATGAAAGAAATTTGATTTGTATTCTCTCGATCTTAATTACAATTTGAATTCCGATTACAAAAGAGAGGAGAATTGGTTTGAATTCTTATCCAAAGCATTCCAGACTCCTCTATAAAAGAATGAGTCTGAAATACTTTGGAGGGGGTATCTGTAGACGTCTAAAAATACCTATAGGTGTCCTCACACAGCTCGAGACGAAGAGAAGATGACGAACATCATTATCCGAATCTAAGAGGATTATCTAACGCCGACAAGTGCATGAACCGGAATGGCAAACCAATTGTGTCTCGTGCGCTCACCGGCCACCTCCAATTAGCTCGTGCACGTCAGTCAACTCACGCACGTCAGTCAACGCGTGCACGTCAGTCAGCTAGCGCACGTCAGTCAGCTGGCGCACGTCAGTCAGCTGGCGCACGTCAGTTAGCTCGTATGCGTCGGTCAGCCCGTGCACGTCAGTTAGCCACAAGTGACCAAACGCGCTTGTCAGGTAGCCCCTAGTGACTGACGCATTCGTCGGTCAGTCCCTCAGCGAAGCGTACAAGCCAACGAGTCAACCAAATACGCAAAACGGTGGAGAATACAGGTCCGGGAAAGTTGGGAAACACCAAAATGCGAAAAGAGAGAGAAAGAGTCTCAACTCGCGCGCGCGGGGGGTTCACCACGAGGTGAACCGCGACCGTGCGGTTCACAAAGAGCCGTTTCGCGCAGGTTTGACCCGAAAACGTGTTTTGACGGTTTTCGACAGGTTTTCTTGGGATTTATCTATTTCAGGGGTTCCCAATTGACTTGATATCATCCACAAACGTGATTAGGCCATTATTGACTGAAGATAAGGTCAAATCACTCATTTTTATCCGAAAACCCCCAACCGAAGCCTATAAATACAGGCCTAGGGGCTCATTTCACAGGGCGGACATCAAGAGGGCGAAACGCTGCCGAATTGGAGAGTGGAGCACGAATTTCAGAGGGCAAGTCAGATCCCGACGAACTTCAGCATAAAGAGGAAGGCTTTCGAAGAATCTGAACCTGTATTCCCCAGCCCGTTCCTTGAGATTAGGCTTGGTCTTAATCTCAAGAAGAGCTACTGATTTTGCTTGGTCGATTTCAGTGCTTCAAGCGAATACTTCATAGGTGAAGTAGGAGCTCTATCAAATCTTCTATCAACCGGATCCGATCTGTAGGCGGTCCATGGATATTAACGCCCCCGGCATAGGCGAAGTTCCCAAGCAAGCAGCGGGTGATAAACGTCCGTTGTGCTATTTGACAATAGTTGTAATCTTTATTTTCATTGTATAAAGGAGATCTTATAAAAAGATCGATATTTTTTCTTTTTATTTGAGTTTATTGTAATGACTGAAGTTGTAATAGTTTCGATGACAATGAAAACAGTGACTTTTGACACAAACAAGCTGGACAACTGTTTTTGTTGTGGCACGGTTGATCACATCTACTGCACTTATTTCTCCTCCTAATACCTTCACGACCGTCTTTTAGATGAGGATAGCATCGAACTTTTGGGGAGATTCATCCTTAGTCTTCCCAAACCTTTTGATGATAGACCTTGTGAAAGTTTGGTCCGAGTTGCAAAATGCTACATTTCACGGCCCGGTTGTATTATTTTTTGTTGGCTTGAACTTGATATTTTTTGCAATGGCATACGTGCCAAGCGCATGGATCAATTTCTCCTTACTCTCATAAAGATCTCCCTTCATAAATGAGAAGTCCTCGCCCTGTGTATCATGACCGCTATTAGTGCCAATAGGAACACTTTCCATCATGGAGTTATCAATCTATTCTTCTCCTTGAAGTTCATCGGGCGGCGGATCCTCTAAGACAACATACTCATTATTAGCATAACACCCGTCAATGTGGTAGTTGTCCCCTTCATCACGATCTATCAAGGTCATGCTATTAATTTGTAAGCCCTCCTCTTCATCATCATTCTCAGATTCAACACTTGCATTATCTTCTTGAACTCTCGTGTTAGTATCGAAAGCATTCGAAGTGCCCACAAACGAAGGACCACTCATATATTGTGATTGTGTCCAACCTTCATCTTGTTGAGGAGATAAAAAGCCAACGGAATCAACATCAGGGTCCTCCAACATGCGGGAGTACATTCCGTCATAATTCAACGATTTGCCCAAATTCCTTTGATGTTTTTCAATGAACAATTCGATCGAACGTTTCTCGTCATGTAAGACTCCAATGAGACCCATATCGTAGTCACTTGATATTTGAATGCCGCTTGTCCTGTTCTCCACAACAGGATAATTAAAAATAACATTGAGGTGATATTCACGTGAGTTGGTTAATGTAAGTTTGTGTAATTCATTAACCAACTCATCGAAAATACACGATTTTGTTATAAACAACGGTCTCGTCGCACCTCCTTCATAAACGGGCATATTATTTTTGAGGTAGTTAATCTTCCCATCATAAGAACAAAGAATTACGATTTGATCGTTCATCGTTACCTCTAAAGAGTAAAAAATTCAAAAACAATATTGCACGAAAAGACTTTAAAAATTGATTGTTACTTACCATTAAATCCTATATTAATTTTAGGGAACCATAATTTTACCCAAATTCATATACCTTATTGATAATTTCCCCTCTAAATCGACAAAATTATTTAAGTTTTCTTCACAAAATTCATAAATAATTCACAATAAAATTCTAAAATCTAATTTTTACATGTAATCGCCATGAAATAGTGAGAAAATACAAGAAATTAAGAGAATAGGTTTTTTTGGAGGATTTTACCTTCAATTTGTCGAACTCCGGTGACAACGGCGGGATCGGGACTGCCTGCGACGGCGGTTGGAAATAGGGGCGGCTCCGGCGGTCGAAAATGGGGGGAGCCGGTCGGAAATGGGGGGAGCCAGTCGAAAATGGCCTAGGGCGGCGGCGGTTGGGACGAGGGAGAGAGGGCTAGGGTTTGGGGTGGCGCCGTGAGAAGTGAGATCGGGGCTCTTCACGAGTACGCCCGCGCTTATATAGGGGAGGTCGAAACTCCACGGGAGTTCGACTCCCATGGAGTTACATGCTTTAATTTCCCAGAGAGCGATTCTCTGGGAAATTTGGCCTGTAACTCCACGAGAGTTGAACTCCCGTGGAGTTTTTAGTACTCTAACAGACTTCACGGGAGTTTAACTCCCGTGAAGTCTGTTCTCTGAATAAATCTTCAGAGGAGTTGAACTCCCGAGAAGATTTTTGAAGAATTTAATCTTCACGGGAGTTCAACTCCCGTGAAATTTAAAATTATGCTAAACTTCACGGGAATTGAACTCCCGTGAAGTCTCGTAAAAAAATTTCAGAAACCGACATGGTTTCAACGACAGGGCTAAAACAAAATAACCCAAATATGACTGTTTTGAAAATTTGTCCTTTCCCTTTTTGGTTTCAAAATCGATTTACCCTCTAGATTCGCTGGATTTGAGTGCATTCTTGCTCCGAGCAGGAGTCAGATATCGAGGACGAAGAAGTGCAAAGCCAACGATTTTCTTAAGGACAACGGCGATGGTCACAATCCTCTCCCATTTTGGTGATCTTTTTGTTGAATTGGTATTCTAGGTTTGAATCAGGGCTAAATTTTGTTTTCTTTATTGGATTTGTGTAGAGGAGATGGGGTACTCTGGGTCAGAATTGACGAGGACAAGGCGAAAGCGGAAGAGGAAGCGGAGGAGGAATTGAGGTTGAATATAAAGGAAGAGTTTGACGAGTGCGGATTGCCTACATAAGAGCTAATCTTTTGTTAATTTCTTTCATGTTTCTTGTATTCTCAGTGCTCAGTGTTTGTTTGTGTTTCATGTTCTGTTTTTTTTATTGCAATCTGTTTTAAAGGTTAAGTTTCTAGAAATTTGAGAAATAATTTAAAGAATTTTCAGAATTATATCTATGCATTGAATGATATTTGCTGATGATGAAGGCAACTATTTATTGATATTATATGGTAGCAAGGTCTGAATTAGTTTCAGTTGGGAGCAATTTGGACTGAATTGGTTTCAATCTTGCATGGTTTCAACCTTTGGTTTCAGTGGTGTGCTTGTATGGGTGGTAATCACACCATGGTGACCACAATCAAGTTTTCTTGATTTTTTTTTTAGTTTGAAACAAACACTAAAAAAAGAGGGATTCTATTCACACATCAATTGTTTTTTTTTTAAGTTGGACCAAACTAAAAAAATGGTGAAAAGTACTTTAAGCCGATATTTTTTGGCGAAACAAACACAAGAAACACTTTCCATGAAAGTGAAGGAATGTGAAGGAAAATCGTTTTTTGAAAAATGAAGGGAACGAACCAAACAAGGGTTAGGGGGAGAAATTAATAACCCTTACTAATTCAATCTGGCGGCACGGTGAAAACTTGTGTCAACTTAAGTGGATAGGGAATAGTGTGTCCACCAAAGTTTTTAACCACTCATATTGCCTAGGGATCCTTGTTATTATATAAAAAGGTGTTTTATCTATCTACCCTTTAAAAGAGGGAGTATTAGAAAAACTTTTCCAACCCCAAAATACCCTTCAACTATTGTAAATATAACAAAGTTATCCCTTTTTATCAAAAAATAAATGAAAAATTAAAAGATAATTAAAGAAAGTCAAAAGAAATCTCGACTTATTACATGAATTCCCTCTTGAAATCCCTCTTGAAACGTCTCTCTGTAAAAGCCAAAGCCTATGAGTCTGATGAACTCCCCCTTTTGTAGTCTTATAATTATAATTAATAATCCACTATTTAGTTAATATAATTGCTATTAATTGCTAAGCCTTTTCAGTTCCCTATCTCTCTCAACTCCAAAATAATGAGAGTATCAAAATTGGAATATTTACTGGTTCTACAAATTGCTCATTAGTTGAAGTTAAATGGAGCAAAGGAAGTGATTTTCTTGATTGTAAGCATTGAATTTTTTCCTTATATTTCATTATTTTTATTTCTTATGTAGTTCTAGGATTACGCATTACAATTAGTTTTAATTATAGCTAATATTCCTTTTCCCCTTCTTTTTTTATTTTGATTGATGTTAGAAAGGGATCTGATGTAGGTGCGAGGACCCATCTATCAAGGTAACCTTCCTTCTTATTTTCTTTTTTTAGTAAATAAAAGTTCCTGATGTAAAGCGCATCTCCTGTGGTTTACATATTTTTAGTATTATAAGGCTTATAAAATGCATGTTTGATTTATATTTATAGGGCATTATTAGTGATAGAACCTATAATATAACAGATATTCTCATAACTGGATCTTTTAGTTATTTTTCTCCTTTTCTATTTTATGATTTTCTTTGAATAAATGGTGCTATTTCATCAGGTAGTTGTATTCATATATTTGCTGATTGCAGTTTGTAGATGCCTTATGTCTTGGTTATTGGTTAACTGTGAATCATATTACCAGCTTTAGAGAATCGTCCACTATAATTTAGGAATATTTTTAGGAAATTATCTTTAAATAATGCATAGGATGAACATGAGCAATGTATTATAGTTGAAGATGATATGACGCTCGCTATTATCATAGATCTGTAAGTAAAACCTTAATGATATGCGTATGATTGTCTGTTACATGACTGTAAATGACTTCTATTATTCTTGAATCATGTGTTTACTTATGAATATATTTATTATTGGAGAATTTCATAAGATCAATGAAACGTGTAGCACCCACGCTTGTGAATTATTTTCCCGAATTTAGTTGATGTTTATTTTCGCAAGTCTAAAAGGGATGTAATATGGAAAGAGAATATAAATTTACAGCTTTCCGCTGTTGTCATAGCTAAAAATTATGGTAACTATTTGATTGCCTTTATCCAATGCACTATCATTATCAAGACATTAGCCTATCCATAGAAAACAACATGCTTACTGCTTATAGTAGAATAATTGCGTGGTTGTTTTGTTATATACATCAAACCTTATTGTTATCTATGTTTAGCAATCATTTGATGAATGAATAGTTCAGTGTGAAGTCTTGAGTCTTTTTTTTAAAGGCTTGAGTCTTTTTAAAAAAAAGTCTTGAATCTTTTTTAAAAAAGTCTTGAATCTTTTGTATTCTTCATATATAGTCTTTATAAGTTCTATTTAAATCTTTTGTATTCTTCATATATAGTCTTTATAAGTTCTATTTTATACAAATTGAAGGTTTTCTTTTTATGTATTTTAATACTGGATTTAGACCCTTTGGCGACGGACAAATCCGTCGCTGAAGGTTGATAATCCGTCGCTAAAATCAATAGCGACAGAAAAAAACAAATTCCATCACTAAATTTCCGTCTGTGTATTCAGGGACCCTAATTGTTCTTTTGGTGACAGAATTACCGTCGCTAAATATCAGCGACGGGTAATTAGCGATGAAAATTCTGTCGTACTATCTTCTTTAAAAAAATTTTAAAAATACTAGCGACGACATTTTATATTTTTAGCTACGGCTAAATCATTGCTAAAGAAATGTTTATTTTTTTATTTTTTTTCGTGTTCGTTTTCCGTCGCTAAATATGTATTTAACAACAAAAATTTCGTCGCTAAAGAAATGTTTTTTTTTTCGTGTCCGTTTTTCGTCGCTAAATACATCTTTAGCTACGGATTTTCCGTCGCTAAAAATGACCTATATTTTTTGAAAAATAGTTTCAATATTGAAAAAATCCTGTATAGTGTCGATAATAAATATAAAAACCCTGTGCAATCAGAAATATAAATCAATCCCACGTATATAACACATATAACGCATATAACACACATAAAACCATGTGCAATCAGAAGTATAACATTCAATCCCACACATATAGCACATATTTTTCAATAAAAACCAATAAAAGTATACCGACATGTACATAATAAATATTGTTTATACAACACATCTATTATTTTTAAAGTTAAATTAAGCCCAATCAATCCTCCTGATCATCATCATCATCCTCATCACCAACTCCACCATGACTACCCCCGGCTCCCCCTTGTCTAGAAGTCTCGGCCTGCAAATATAAATCAAATGTTAACAAGATTGTGTGACTGTTAACAAAATATTTCTTCCCAAAATGCCCTTTTAAACATATACATACATATCATCTAATATCTAATATCTAATCATCATCCCTTTAAAAGCACGAGTTCGGGAAATTTTTTTTGTAGACAAAAATACCCTTATAAAATTTGAACTATTCTATCACTAATCAATTCTAATTTTTAAATTGTATTTAATGGTTTATTCTAATCCTAATCAAATAACTTCAAAGTTTGAACTATCCTAATTCTAATAAAATTCTAACTTAATCAAATTCTAATAATTTTTAAATTAAGTTTAAACTAATATATCTATCCTTAATACAACTAATATATCTATCCTTAATACAACTAATATATCTATCCTTAATACGTGATATTATATAATAAGGATATTATACTTTTTTAAGTTTGAAATATTATATACTATCTAAAAGTTTAAACTAATTTATCTACTTTGCACGTGTAAAATCATATTATGATTAATTTATTAACAATAATATAATAAGTTTATATTACAGAAAGATATCATATTGCACGTGCTATGATTGTATCTATCTCTTAATGCGTGCATTCATAAAGATAACCGAATTATTGTTATAACCAAATTCTTATTATAGCAATAGGATTCTTCAGGTATAAATAAAGCACCAAATCCACTTTCTTTTCTCACCAAATATTTCTTAGATTTTGAAGCAATTGTCAACTGTTCCCTCTTAAAGTTTCGGTCTTGGTCTCTCTCTTTTTTATTTAATAATGATAACTTTTTATCTTTGTTATTTTCTTCTTATTAGAATTAGATTAGATTGTTTAAAAATTATGAACTAGATTAGATATTGTTCTTCTTATTTTAGTCAATTAATCATGGTATCTAATTACAATAATTTTCATAATACTTCCATCTATTTTCTTCTTATTAGATTAGATTAGATTATTTTAAAGTAATTAATTATAATTTGCAAAAGTCGGCCCGATAGTGGGGGAAATAAAATTGTAATTTTTAAAAAAGTTTCATGCATCTTGTGATTTGTATTTTTGATAATGTAAATTCTATTTAATAGTTCTCGGAAGGAAATCTGTTGGTCCTCTATTTTTCTTATTCATTATCTTAATCTTCTATTATTTGAATCCTTTATCCACTGAACTAATCAACTTTAGTTTCGTATCACCAGTAGTTATCCTCATGGAAAAGTAACATGATGTCAACACTATTTCATTGGATAATGGCTTCGATTACTTTCAATGCAAAGTTTTCTAAATTTAATAAACATGGAATTTGTATGTAACATTAATATAGACCAATATGTCTCTTGTCTTTCATTCCGTAAAAATACAAAAGAAAATCACAAACATATAAATATAAAAAATTCAGTTTTGAGTCTACAGGAATATGCCAAATTCTCTTAAGAGTTTTGATACTTACACAAGATTTCAAAAATATATGATATCAACAAATTGAAATTGGTGTATGCACAAAAAATTGTAAGACCAAGGAAAGCACAATCATGAGATTACATACAGAAAGCGGTGTATACTTTTCAAAACTCAAGAAATAATATCAACTGAAGAAACATGATCACTAAAACTTTCAAAAGGTAACATATGAAAGTATTCCGATGATACAATGAAATCAAACATTTGGTTAATTAGACTAACATAACTTTTATCTAAATGTCATGCATTCCTTCGTACTGTTTTGCTAACATACATTCTACACATTTTATTTTCATTATATTAATTTGGAATCTTTTAATACGAGGTCTTCTCTCATCAATTAGTACAATGCCATTAACTTACAGCATATATTGTGAGATCCTACCTTGAGAATATATAATAAGTCCATCCATTACTTATGCAAAGAGATATAAAATTGTTAGAGAATTTAAAAATATGGTGAATACCACTATTCTGGAGTTTGATATAGAATTGGCTTTAGATATTATACTAGAGCCTCCAAGCATAGTTCTGAAGACAAATATTGCCGCTTGGGTTATGAATTTTTTTGTCCGTAATAGAAGAAAAAGAAGAAAATATTGCATTTTTAGTTATTGTCATAATATCAGTGTTTATAATTTAGCTTGTATTTTTTTATGATTATCATTATCTATTCGGTAAATTTCATTAAAACCCCAATAACTTTCGGAATGCCTTTTTATGTTATTTTTTTGTTTACATATAACTAATTAAAATATGATATATAGCTTGGTATTAATTAATTATATTTTACAAACATTTATCTATGGTGTTAAAAATATTTGCAGGGTAACAAAATACAAGGAGTTATGTACGGAGAGACTATCGAAAAGTTTGTAGATATGCTTCAAAAGAATCAAATTATTTTCATTCAAATGGAGAAGTGAAAGGAATAAACCCAGCTTTTCCAAGTTTCCATAAGTCACTTGAATTAGTATTAACAAAAGATGAATCTATCAGAGAAGCACCAACTCCCATTTAAAGAAGCATTTTCCATGAAAGATGCAACAAAAATTAGTAAGTACTTATAAATTTCTTACTTTAATCTTTCAATACAAAATGAGACATTAATTTATAGAATCATAAATTTTTTATAAAATTACTTGCAGATATTCTTGCAATAACGTGAAGCCGGTGATCAACTATATTACAAAACATAACAAACCAGACAATAGGAGGGAAATCACGCTAATGGGTAAAAGGTATATTCATGATACTTATTTTCAATATCATAAGAAAAAAATAAGATTAGCGTACTTTTTTTTCATATACAGTGGAATGACTATGCACGCAACTTTATTTGGGGATTTGGATACAAATGAAGGATCAATTCTTGAAGCCGAAATCAAAGATAAGCCAGTAATAGCATTATCAGATTTTAAAATCTCTATATATAAAGGTACATAATTTATTACTAAAATTCTTATTAAAGACAGCTAAACATAAAATTCATCCAATAATTATCTCAATTTTGTAGGAGAGACAAGCATATCGCAAATTATATCAACAATATATATCAACCCAAAAATACAACTAGCTGAAGAATTAAGGGAATGGTAAGTAGAACAAGCATACTTTCATATAATATAATAATAAAATAGTATTATATTTTAATCTAATATGCAAGTTTCATTTGGAAGAAGCTGCAAAAACAAAAGGATCTCCATCAACGATTTTTATAAATGCAAAAAAAATTCAAATTAGTGATATTATGCATACATCACAGAATTTGATACAGGTACAATATTAGAAACCTATTCTTATTAACACATTTAAATCTAACTAAATTTTGTCAATATACAGACACGCTATTGCACATTTAAGGCAAAGATAACTACTATTTTGAATAGACTCGAGCCATGGTTCTATACTTGTGTAGGCTGTCTAAAAAATCACAATAGAAAGCTAGTCCCCGTCTAGCCACAATTAAGAAGGTTACAATCAGACGACTTTCTTATTACCAAATCGAAGGATGCCCCTATGGATCATGGAGAAATTACAAGCCAATGATTTCTTCAAACCGAGAGGTAGAATTCATCCCTACAATCAAAACACAAATGGCTACGTTCCAAAAGTTAAAGCAACGCAATCATTGCATCCTCAGCTATCAACACAGCCCCATATTGGAGATGATTGATCTTGATGGCTGCGACAACAACATGACTAATATTATATTAGCAACTATTGGAGGTGCTTATGAGCAGTGTAATGATTTTAGAAAAGTGGGAAGATCTAGAGACTACGTGAACAAGTCTTATTAAAAGCTCGCCATATCATGACTTGCAGTTGATAGAGCGTTAGTGGGATGCCTCAAGTGTCACAAATGACCTGAATAAGGCCTTCTCGACCCGTCATTGGTGTCATCCATATATATAGACAGAAAGGAGAAACGCAGCTTCTAAAGCTGCAGAACGCAGCTTCTAAACGCTGCAAACGCAGCTTCATATCGCTGCAGACCACAGCTTCTAACGCTGCAAACGCAGCTTCATATCGCTGCAAAACGCAGCTTCTAACGCCACAAATGCAGCTTCATATCGCTGCAGAACTCAGCTTCTAAACGCTGCAAACGCAGCTTCATATCGCTGCAAACGCAGCTTCTAAACGCTGCAAACGCAGCTTCATATCGCTGCAGAACGCAGCTTCTAAACGCTACAAACGAAGCTTCATACCGCTGCAAACGTGACTCCAGACACTGCGTTCAGACGAAGGATCATATCCAGACGCAACTCAAGCCCAGACGATTAACGCATCATCCAGAGGTATACGCAAGTTCATGTTCAGCAACGCAAGACTTGCGTTTGACCTGTTCAAATGTAATCGTAACAACCTCGAAACTGTTCTTCACCCACGATTTGGGGAGTGGTTTACGTGGGTTGTTACACCCGATTAATAGGGCGACTAAACCCTCATTTAGGCGTGGATTATGGGGCAGTTACACCCCTAATCTCCCTATAAATATCAACAAACTCAACAGAGTTAAGGATCGGATTTTCTAGAATCGGATCAGGGAGGATTTTCTAGAATCGGATCGGGGAGAATTTTCCAGGATCGAATCTTTACACAATCGGAGGGCAACCGTCTTCAACAGAAGAGTTCTAGACATTCGATACTTGGCTTATTAACCGAATTATTTCGGTTCAAACAACTCTTTTCTTATTAGAGTTGTTACTCATTCTGAGCTACAATACTCGTCGAGAGTTCTTGAGCAGTTCAACCAGACAAGTCATTTGTTCCAACGAATTGAGATTTTCGGATCGTCAACGGAGAGCAAGTTCGACGCAAGCATTCGAAGGAAGCACTCCATCGCCACCGTGAAGAACCCAGAATTAAACAAAGGGGAGAATCCAGATCATTCTCTTCTCTTTTGTATTCAGGAAATCCAATTATAATTGAGAGTTGAGAGATTTGTAAACATTCTTTTTCTAAGTAGTTAGAGAGAATAAAATCAAACACAATTTTTTCATTATTTTCTTATTGCAAATTTTCCTACAAACAAAAGATGGCGACTCCGCTGGGGACTAGCTTCTCTGACGAAGAAGTGGTGGCGCAATCCGATGTCCATCTCGCTGGAACGACCGTTGAAACTCTTGTTGTAGAGTTTGATCAAGCCAAGTATGAGGAAGCTCTTTCCTCTGGATTGCTTAGCCCCAAGGCCAGGCACAACATCCAAAAAGCCTCCAAAGAGATCCAACCTATTGTTGAGAAGCCGAAGAAAGCCCTCTCCTTTGGCCAAGATCTCAAACTCGCTCTGCAAGTTGAAGATTCCACACCCGTATCAACACAACATGTAATGGGTTGTAAAAGGCCTATGATAGAGGAAAATCCCATCAATGCCGATGACGTTGCGGCCAAGACTCTGAAACAAGCCAAGAAGAACGCCGCTCGAAGACGGAGAAGATCCATCCGACAAGCGCATCTTCGAGAAAACCGATCCCTGGTTCAACGCGAGGATCGCGTTCTCAAAGCCCCACACAAAAATTGTGTTCCTACTCCAGAACGCATACTTCATGGTAATGAGCCTAACTATGAGCCCCGAGTGATACAGCTTAAACGCGACTCTCAGCGGTGCGTTGTCCATCCAAAACACAGTACTGTTAAGGATAAAAACGCACCCCATGAGTGCGTCCAAATAAAACAGGATCCCAAGGGGTCTGTTTCATTAATTAAACACAGGCCAAAGCCTGGTAGTTATAAATCACAACGCGACCCTTGCGTTTCGACTCCAGAACGCGATGTGGTCCGCCAAGTACAAAGGAGTCAACACGGGCTTAAGATTCATGTCCAACAAGAACAAGTCTCGCCCACTCGAAGACAGAGGGTCTTATCTCCGGCGAAGAATTACTCTCAAATCCCTGATTTGCGAGAATTACTCTCTAGGGAAAAACCAACGCAACGAGTAACTCATTCATGTCATTGTGAGCGGCTTATTTCAACAGTCCTTTCCGAATGTCACTGTTGTACACCTGAGCCTCGCAGGTCTGTATTCGATAGACTGTCTGACATCGCAAGACCTACCAAGTGACGACGTCATCAGAAGAAGAAGGTTTCTAAAGCTGAATATCCTCAAGTCACTATTAATGTGATTGGCAGAGGGAAAGCTTCCACTCCCAATTCTGATGAATCAGAAAGAAGCCATTCCCCGACCGTTCGGGAAATTTGCGACGAGTTCGAAGGAGTATATCGACACACCCGGACGCGGACAGGAGCTATCCGTTCGGTTGACTATAGAAAGTTGGCCAAAGGAATTACTTCTGATGATGAACATTCGGCAATCGTCGAATCCCAATCTTTAAGTTCCGTCATGGCACGGGAAGTTTTCGCTTACATGACTGGAGACCCCGAGGATTTAGCTAAAAAAGTTGATGAACACCACGTTATGCTCCATGCACAACAAGAGACACTTCTCCAAATGAAGGATATGTTGGCCCAGCTCCTCGCCGAAAAAGGCCAAAAACTTGAATCTTCCCGGAGGATAACCTCCAAAGGAAAACAGAAAGTGCTTGAAAATGTGGAACATGAGACTCATAATTTGGAGTCTTCTTCCGAAAATGAGAAAGAGATGGAGAGAGAACAGAATCCTCAGTCAACTAAAGTGGATGAGCTAGAAGCCCGCCTTAACGTAATAGCCAACAGAAGTGAGCTTCGCGAGGAAGGGGTGATACGGCCTTATCCCGCAGAATGGGATACAGCTCCCTACCCACCGAAATTTAAGACCCCAACTCTACAACCTTTTGATGGTACAGGGTCGCCAAATCAATACATCTACTACTTCAAATCACAAACTAGAGATGTGGTAGCCAACGACGCCATCCTAACCCATTTGTTCATCGGTACTCTTAAAGGGGTTACCTTTGAATGGTTTATGAAACTACCTGTTGGATCTATTCAGAAATGGGTAGATCTGGAAAGGCTTTTCTTAGCCAGATTCTTCGAAGATGACACAGAAGTCTCAGTCCCTACCCTTCTCGCCACCAAGCAAAAGAAGGGAGAATCTATCAAAGCTTATGTGGAGAGATTGCGCAGCATGGCATTGCGATGCCCATTAGGTATGACTCAATCAACTTTGGTTGAAACTTGCAGGCATAACTTACAGACTGTGACGCCCCTAGGTTCACATAAGGCTACAGTCCGAGGTGAAACCAGGAATGTCAAACCTGCCATGCACCACACCGTGCAATAACATGTTTCACCATCACAATCACTATCTCTCTAGTGGAGTCAACAACAGATGTAGGTACAAGGCAAGTAAGAGGTTTTACAACAGAAACTTGGTGAAATGATAGAACATCAATTTAACGCATCTCATCAACCCAATAAACTGGAATACATAGACAAGTCTGAAGTGGAAAGAAAAGAAATAACAATCTGGAGATCTCACATATCTTAAAATACATAATGTCTGATACAGGAAAATAAGGCACACAGCCTTTACAACTCTAGAGCATAAACCTCTCTAGTCTAAAATATCTCAAGTGGAGAATGAAAATAAAAATACATCTAATAAGAGGATCAATAGACACAAGTGTAGGCATCAAAAAATACTTACAGACATCCAAATACCAATCAAAACAACATGGAAGAACAATTTACACGTCATCAAACAACACTTACTGGCGCGGCAGGACAGAGTGTCGCGGTTAAGGCGCGGCAACCCATAGCGCCGCGGTTAAGGCGCGGCAACCCATAGCACCGCGGCTAAGGCGCGACAGCATACAGTGTCGCGGCGTGGGCGCTACAACCTAGGGTGCCGCGGCTATTTTAGAGGAGTGTTGTGACGGTTACGAGGCAGTTATACGATGGTTTCTGAAGTCCACGTGGCGATATATCAGAAATAGAACGTGTGCTGACGTGGAAAAGCCGTTAAATCACGTAAAAAAGTGGTTAAAGATCGTGGGAGAGCGGTTTCAAGCACGATGGAACGTGCTGGTAACTACCTCTTCGGCCGCGGCAGCCTATACTGCCGCGCCAATAGCCGCGGCAGTGTAGACTGCAGCGGCCAAAGAGTAAATACTTGGGCAGTTATTTTTGCCCCATATTCGCTGTGGTGCACTTCTACCCCTATAAATACCCCCTATACACGAAATAAAGGGGAGAGGGCAGATTAGAGCAAAGGAGACTTGAGCTTTTGGAGATTTTGAGGAAGAAAGAGAGAATTTTCACCCTTTGACAAGCATCATTCGGTGATTCCTAGAGATCTAGCTCAGACTTGATCTTTGGAAGAGTGAATATCTTACATCGATAAGATACTCGCTTCAAATCCATACTTCGATAAACGAAGGAAGGATATCAAAACAACCTTACGATCTTCGAATCGGTGGTCCACGAGCCAAAGCACTCCCGACACAGGCAAAGTCCCACAAAACAGAAGTTGATAAACAATTTCTGTGTTATTTTCTTCAAGAGTTGTAATTTTCCATATTTTCGTTGTAATTTCTTTATAATCAAAAGAAGGTTAGTAGAAATGGCAATGAAATTAACTTTTGTCGGAAACAAACTGGCGACCACAGTGGGAGCCAGCGGCCTCGCTGCCGAGGCCGCCGTGTCGCAACCGATAAAGATTATCGTCACTGAAGAGATCGAATATGAATTCGATCAAGCCAAATTCGAGGAATACTTGTCATCCTCATCCTCAAAATCCTCTTCATCCCGCAGGTGCAGGAAGATTTCTTCTCCTAAGAAAATTTGCAAGTCCACGGTCTCTACAAAGGTCACGGATGAAGATTCTTACCCTGTTGCTCTTGATGAAGTTACCTGTGACATCTCTGCTCCGAAAGACTCCGCTCCCATTAAGGAGTCATTGATGGATAGTTCTCCGGTGTTGACGAAGAGAGCTCGTCAAAGACAGCGCCAACGACGTGCTCGACAACTGGCTAAAGCCATGCAACAGACTGACGGGGTCCACTACTATACGGACCTAAAGTCAAGGAATCGAAAGGTGGTTCAATTGTCTCAAAGGCAAGACGACCATGTTTCTGCAAAACTTACAAAGGAAGAATGGACCCTAGTCAAAAGGGCTCGTTCAACCCTGAAAGAACGGATTCAACGGCGTAAAGTAAAAGCCGCTCGTGCCCGTGCACTTCGTCAACAAGATCAGAAGAACAAGAAGGAAATGGTGTGTGAACGAACACCAAAAAGCTGTAAGATTTGGGTCCCCAAAACCGAAAGTACCCAAAAATCACAAGACGATGCAGTCTTCAACCGCGGCAGCACAAACCGCCGCGGCAATTCATTCAACCGCGGCAGCACCAACTGCCGCGGCAACTCATTCAACCGCGACGGTTTGGATTGTCGCGGCACTTCAACTGGTCATGATGCTCGTCGCAAGGCTACAGCTGCATCGACACCTATTCCTAGTCCTTCTGTTACAACAGCGTCTGCTTCATCACCAACGAAACCCTGGGTTAGCCCAGATTTATCCAAATTCAAGATTACTATGGCGGATCGCCTCGGTCCTTTGGCTGACGATCGAGGCAAAGCCCCAATGAAAGAAATTTCGAGCACAGTAAACAAACCCTTGGTGGTTTCTTATGCAGGGGGTCGTAAACACCCTCCTGTCAGAATTACTCCAGTCCAAGACAAAAGAATATCGGTTCATGATCGTCTAGGACCTGTGAATACTCCACTCCCACAAGGGGGTGTGTTTAAAAATATAACTTTGGATCGCTCAGAAACGACAAATAATCGTTTTGTGCATGAAAACAAGGTTTCCAAACCAAAGATAGGTTGCTCAAATCACGGCAATGATGAGCTGTACTATCAAAATAATAATTCAAGAAAAAGGATGGCCCGAGAAGGTGAGTCTCATTGCGCATGCGAAAGACTTATCAAGGCAGTACTGACGGAATGCGATTGTTCAACAAAACGAGTTTCAGTATTCCAGAGACTTTCGACTGAAGCGTCAAAATCCAAGGTGAGACGTTTCAACCGGAGAAAGCCGGCAGTACAGCAGGATGAATTCCCTGAGGTCACCATTAATATGACCGGCAGAGGAAAACAACATCTAGTCAACCCAGATCCTGATTTCTCTTCAGAAGGAAGAGTTGAGCAGGGTCTTTCTCAAAGAATGAAGCGGTTGCAACGAAGGGCCAACCGACGCCGAGACTACAAGAGGATGCACGAAGGTTTGTCATCGGAAGACGAATTCTCAGATAATTGTTCTGTGGTCGCTTCAGATGACACCGCATCCAGTGTGGGGCGAGCGAGAGAATCATTCGCCATCACGCCAGACTTATTAGCTCAAATTCTACAAGAAGCATTGGCCAAACAACGCGAAGAGATCAGAGCTGAAATCAAAATGGAGATGGAGTTGACGATGCAGCAAGTACGAGATTTGCAGGTTCAACAAAGTCAACCGGAATCGAACCAAAAAGCAGAATCCAGCAAACGCAATGCTAAGCCTGTACACATAACTGAGGATGATGACAGAAGACGAAACTGTCTTTGATGATCCTCCTCCAGACAAAGACGATTCTGGAAGCGGTCTGATTAAATCGACTACTCAAATTCTCTTGAAGAAGAGTGAAGAAGAAGATAAGAAGATGCATGATCTTGAAAGCAAAGTCAATGCCCTGATGACGGCCCAGGAAGTGAAGAAGACGGGCATTCCATACCCGTATCCGAGGGAGTGGGATTTGATTCCTTATCCCCCAAAATTTAACTTGATTAACTTTACTCCTTTTGATGGCAGGGGTTCACCAACTCAGCACTTGATCTATTTCAAGTCACATCTGGGCGCAATATCAGGAAATGAAGCCCTGATGGTCCGGTCATTCGTAGGAACCCTCCGCGGGTCTGCCTTTGATTGGTACCAACGCCTGAAACCTGGAAGCATCACCAGCTGGGGAGATATGGAAGAACTGTTTCTCACCAACTTTTTCGACGATGACACAGAAGTTTCCATTGGTTCGTTGTTGGACGAGAAGCAGAAGAACGGGGAATCGGTCGACGTGTTTGTCAAACGATTCCGGAACAAAGCGGTGAACTGCAGAGATCCACTCACCGAAGAATTCATCCTACAGACATGTCATAACAACCTGTCTTTGGATGTGCTGGAAATAATGGGGGTTGTGCCCTCTAAGACCTGGAAGGAGTTGAAGGTTAGAGGTGAACAAGCTGAACGATTTCTCAAAAGAAGGAATTTGGAGAGAGGTCAGCCACCAGCTAACAACCAAAATCAGAAACAAAACTTCAATCCTCGAGGCAGAGGAAGAGGGTCGGGACCCGCTGTCGACGCGCATCAAACGTCACAGCAGCCGCCACAACCGCAACAGTCTTCGTTCCAACTGGCACCGAATCAGAGTCAACAGCCTCAGAAGCAATTTAAACCCTCTGAGCCTAGATTCCCAAAGGAATACTCATTCAAAGACGATGAAGTTCCAGTTATATTCAAGTACCTGCTAGAGAATAACAAGATTAAGCTTCCACCAGTCACAAACTAAGAAGAAGCAACGAAGATTAATGACCCAAAATACTGTGCGTACCACAGAAGGGTCCACCATCCCACTAAGGCGTGTTATGTCTTGAAGGACAAAATACAAACCTTAATTGATGTTGGTATTGTGACACCGAAGCCAAAAGAGAAGAAGGTGGGCGCAAACGCGATCTCCATTAGCTTCGGGTCGGTTCCTTTGTCCTGGTTCCAAGCCGAACCAGTGCCAGAGGTAAAGATGCAAACTATCAATGATGATCCTCATGGACAGCGCCAAAAAGGGTTAGTATCACATACAGCCCCTAACGGCGAAATCCTTTGGGTTCATCTGGATTTGCTTGAAGACGAACAGTGGACGGCATCCACATCGAAGAAGAAATCGAAGGGCAAAGGAAAGGAGAAGTCCTGTTACGGAGCCTCGGCGATTCCTGAGAAGAACGATGAGGAGATAGCAGCTTTACCACTCTCGGATAAAGAGCAAGAAGTTTTCGCGACGAGGGGTGGAAATGAATACCATTACCAGTATCCTGAAGCTCCTAATCCTAATAGTAAAACTCTAGCAGAACTGGGGGTGGATACGACCCCACCTGTAGCAACCGAGAGACCTCAGAGAGTTGTTAAGCAGAAAGAAAAGGAACCTCAATCCAAAGAAGTTCAAATTCCGAAGCAATCTCGTTTCAATAAACCAATTGGACGAGACAAACCGGAAAGTTCAAATGCTCCATACCGGTTCGACGTCATGACTCAATTAGCCAATATCCCAGCAAGGATCACACTGTACGAGTTATTGCGCCTTTCGAAAGAAACCAGAATAGCATTGCAAGAAGCCTTGGCTGATTCTGAGGTATTCCTCACTCAGATTAAACCAACTCCTGAAGAGCCAGAGTCGTCGGTGCAACATTGTAATCTGGCAGCCACCAAATTCCCTTGCATCGCTTTCACAAAAGAAGATATGCAAGTCAGAAATTCAAAGCATGATAGGCCGTTATATTTCACAGGATATATCGGTTCGAGCACGGTCAACCGGATTCAAGTCGATCCGGATTCCGCTGTTAGCATCATGCCACTCCGGTTGATGTACCACCTCGGGATTCCCGCCAATAAGTTAGCCTCAACGGGAACTGTCATTTATGGATTCAACACTAGCGGATCAAGACCGTTAGGAAAAATCCGGGTGAAGTGTCAACTTGGAGATTTGAAGTCTGAGGTTACATGCTATGTGATCGATGCAGAAACTTCCTATAATTTACTGTTGGGTCGTCCATGGATCCACGGTAATCTTATAGTTCCCTCCACCCTCCATCAGTGTTTGAAATATGTCGACACTAATGAGGAGGTTAAGACAGTGGTCGCGGATAAGCAACCATTCAAAGGGTTAGAAAATTATTTTACTGACTCCCTTCTATATGGTGCTGAGTCCGAAACTGAACCATCGGCCCATGACACGGACAGCGGAGATGAAGCTGATACCGAAGCCGGGCTCGATTATAGTGAAGGTCTTGTATTAAATGACATTGAACCTCTTGTAATCGATCTTGACGGTGATGAATCGTCGGACGAAAGTTGTAACTGGCAACTTGCCGATGAAATAATAAAGAATGATTTAGAGTATTCGCCTTGTCTTAATGATGTAATGCAGAAATTGTATGATAATCCTAATCTACACATGCCAATTCGTTCGTCCTGCACGGCGACGAGATATCTGCAAAATTCAGCCGGGACAACGGTGATTCTACCTGCAAAGACAGGGGGTGAGAAAGAAATAATCTTTGGGAAAGGGAATCCATCCCCAGCTACTAATCTTTTCTTGGGTAGTAGCTCAGATGAGGAAAAGCCAGGACAACATTTCTATCGATATAGTTGGCAAGCTAATGATTACATGGAGAGGCAAGGTTATGACCTCTCGCTTGGCGAAGGTCTTCATTTTGGTCAAGGAGTTAGGGTGCCACCCCGTTCTACTTATGTACCAAAAGGAAAACCAGATAATCATTATAGTCATAATAGAGGTCTAGGTTATGCTTCGTCATCTGAGGATGAAGATTGCCAACAGATCATCAGCCAGTTGATAAATGGAAGCGGGCATTCATCCGATACTTCAATGTGGGACTCCGACACGAGTATCGGAGAGAGATTCAAAGCCTTAATGTCGAACATGGCAACAGTTGATCCTTCTACAACTGAAGAAGACGATCAGTTGCCTATTTGGGAAGACCCATGGATGCATTACATGAATATCCAATATGGCGACCGATTTGAACAAAGAGAACCTCCTACTGAGGATAAAGTGGTCCAAATTAATATGGGTGACGAAACTAATCCGAAACCTATATTTATCAGCGGTGACCTTCCACCAGACGAGAAAGAGGAGTTAATCGCTCTCATTAGAGAGTACATTGACGTTTTTGCTTGGAATTACGAAGATATGCCGGGACTCGATCCGAACATAGCAATGCACACCCTCAACATAAAATCGGATGTCAAACCTGTCAAACAACAACAAAGACGGTTTCGTCCACAAATTATGGAAGCGATAGAAGCTGAAGTCAAGAAGTTGATCGACTCAGGTTTTATCAGAGAAGAACAACATCCTGAATGGCTAGCTAACATTGTTCCGGTTCTTAAAAAGACCGGAAAGATCAGAATCTGTATTGATTTCAGAGATCTGAATGCCGCCTGTCCTAAAGATGACTTCCCACTACCAATTACGGACGTCATTATCGACAATACTTACGGATTCGAGAGAATGTCATTTATGGATGGTTTCTCAGGGTATAATCAAATCAAGATGCACCCAGACGATGAAAAAACATACAGCATTCAGAACACCCATGGGGGTCTTTTGCTATACGGTTATGCCTTTTGGTTTAAAAAATGCTGGCGCCACGTACCAACGAGCCATGACGCAAATTTTTCAAGAACATCTGCGGAAAACCGTTGAATGCTATGTTGATGATTTGGTCGTTAAGAGTCGTGATAAAAAAGACCACATTAATGATCTGAAGACGATGTTTGATCTGATGAGAACTCATCAGCTAAAGATGAATCCGACTAAATCCTTCCTAGGAATGTCGAGCGGTAAATTTCTCGGATTCGTCGTCACCACAAAAGGTATTCATATTGATCCTGACAAAGTGAAGGCGATAAATGAGCTGCAACCCCCGAGAAATCTTAAAGAACTCAGAGGATTGCAGGGTCGATTGGCATATATCCGTCGGTTTATATCAAATCTGTCCGGAAAATGTCAACCATTCTCTAAACTTGCAAAGAAAGGCGTGTCATTCATTTGGGATGAAACGTGTCAAAAGGCGTTCGAGGATATTAAAGCATATCTAGCGAACCCACCTATTCTCGTTGCACCGAAATCGGGCAGACCGTTTCTGATTTATGTCAAAGCGACGAGCCATTCGTTAAGTGCATTACTTGCACAAGACGACGATAACGGTCACGAGCAAGCAGTATATTACTTGAGTCGCACATTGGTAGGAGCTGAATCTCACTACCCAATGATCGAGAAGGAATGCCTTGCATTGGTATTTGCCGTCCAGAAAATGCGACACTATTTAGTGGGGCAGACGATTTATGTCATCTCCAACATAAATCCTGTCCGCGTATTCATGACCCAGCCGGCTTCTATGAATTGGCGTTTAGCCAGATGGGCTCTACTTTTATCGCAATATGACTTGTACTTTAAGCAACAAAAATCGGTTAAAGGACGAGCTATTTGCGATCTTCTGGCGGAAAATCCTACAAAGGATATAGTCGAATTGTATGACGATCTGCCAGATGAAACTCACGAAGTTAATACTACCTCACATCAACAAGTGTGGCAGTTATACTTCGATGGGGCTTCTCGCGCAACCAATGTGGCAAGCGCACCCGGATGTTCTAAAATCTCCTCAGGAGTGGGGGTCGTTTTAGTGTCCCCGGAAAAGCATGTCTTGCCTAGAGCATACTCGTTGACCGGACCATGTTCTAATAATGTGGCCGAGTACAACGCGTTAATAATTGGACTCAATTTTGCCAAAGAGCTGGGGGTCGAATACCTTGAAGCTTTTGGGGATTCTCAACTGGTAGTGAATCAAATACGAGGAGAGTATGAAGTCAGAAGTCCAGACCTGATTCCATACCATCAGGTGGCTATTGAGATGGCAAACTCATTTGAAGGATTTTTCATTGAGTATGTTCCACGTCTCCAAAACGCGTATGCAGACGCATTGGCGGCATTGTCGGTATCATTGGCTCAACCTCCCGAAACAGAACAATTGATTACAGTGAAGACTCACCAGCTTATCGTTCCGATCTACGACTCGGATGTTAAAGAAGTATACTCAACAGCAGTTGAACCCGAAGTTCGAGATTGGCGCTTTCCCATTATCGACTACGTCCTACATGGTATATTGCCTGAAGATGTAAAAGAAAGGGAATCGATTCGGCGAAGAGCACCGAGATTTTACTACAACGCCACAGCACAAATGTTGTATCGACGATCGTACGACGGTCTTCTACTCCGTTGCTTATCCGGCAAAGAAGCAGAACAAGCACTCAAAGAGGCGCATAACGGAATATGCGGTGCGCATCAGCCCGGTCCTAAACTTTGTGATCGACTTAGAAGAATCGGGTATTATTGGCCAACTATGGTAAAGGATGCAGTTGACTACGCACGACGATGTGAAGTATGTCAGTTACATGCAAATTATATGCATCAACCTCCTGAGTATTCGCACCCGTCGGCAACATCGTGGCCATTCGAAACTTGGGGAATGGATATCGTAGGTCCTATCTTCCCACCATCGGTTAAAGGGGACCGCTTCATTTTGACAATCACCGATTACTTCTCGAAATGGGCAGAAGCAGTTCCACTTAGAGAAGTAAAGACGAGTGATGTTATTAAGTTTATCAAACACCATATTATATATCGGTATGGTGTTCCAAGGCGAATAGTGCATGATAATGGTCCTCAATTCGTCAGTAATGCATTCATCAAGTTCTGCGGCAAATTCGGGATTAAGGACGTTTCATCGACGGCTTATAACCCTACGGCTAATGGATTGGCTGAAGCTTTTAATAAGACCATCATCAAGATTCTGGCAAAATTGGTGAAAACCAATAAACGAGATTGGGACGACAAACTTGGCGAAGCCCTATGGGCTTATCGCACAACCGTCCGTACACCAACCGGAACAACCCCATATGCCTTAACATATGGATGTGAAGCTGTTCTGCCACTGGAAATACAAATTCCTTCTCTCCGCATCGCTCTCGCAACGGGAATGACGACGGAAGAACATCATCAGAAACGTCTCGAAGAGTTAGAGATGTTAGACGAAAAGCGCTTGGAAGCTCAGCAACAGATCGAGTTTTATCAAGCTAGAATTTCTCGGACTTTTGATAAAAGGGTTCGACGACGAAGTTTTAAAGAAGGAGATCTAGTTCTTGCCGTCCGAAGACCTATGATCCTCACTTCTAAGAAGAAAGGAAAATTTGAACCCAAATGGGAAGGACCATTTGTAATAGAAACCGTCTATTCAAACGGTGCATATCGCCTGATTACCCAGGATGGCAACAAATTAATGATGCCAATAAATGGGAAGTTCCTGAAAAAATATTACCCATAATACGTTCAGGATAACCTATGTAAAACGGAAAGTTCCTAGAGAGTCCTATACAGGATATTTCAGGATAATCCGCTATCAGTTGATTATCATTAATAGAAAATGATCATGCGAATAATATGCTTTTACTACTTATGTTGAGATGAGATTCAATGACAGTTTATCTTTCCTCACGAAATCTTGTAACACGATCATGGAAGGGGAGACTCAATGATTTGTAACCCCGCACCATGAAACCCCCACCGATCAGACCAACCAAAGTCATCGGTCTATCGAATTCCTGTGCCTAAAATCAAAATTTCCAACTAAGTAGTTCGTGTAAATTAACAAACTCATTGTTATTTGTACCCTACTTCTATTCCTCTTGGTCAAACCTTCCTACAGTTAGGACCAAAACCAAAGTCCCCTCTCGATCCGTTCCATGAACGAGAGGTCCACAAACTGAATAATCAAACCTTATGACAGTTAGGGTTATTCAAACCAATTCGGATTCCCTAAGTGGAGATCCCACTTTGAGTTTCCTTCGCACCAGGAGATAGAATATAAAATTCTTCCTCTCCATTTCTGGGTTTAT